>BJKM01000658.1:0-299788 GCA_015082035.1 Chaenogobius annularis
AATAATAAATAATAATAATAATAATAATAATAATAATAATAATAATACATCAATAACTCAACTCAAAAGGTACACACTAATAAAACATAAATAAAAAGTACATGTACCATTTAGTCCAAAGTCTGTCAAATGTGTCCATTTCCAAATCCAAATGCAAATCCAAAATTTGTCTATTTAGAGATTTTTAAAGCTGCTTATCAAATGAGTGACATGAAGCAGTTTGCAGAGAACGCCAAAAAGTGATGCCATTTTTGTAATCGCCGGGCGCAATAAATTCGCAGTTGAAATTCGATTAATTGCATGGCGTTGTTTTTGAATACTTGAAAAATTTGAATATCAATTTTACCGCTAATAGTTTTTTTTTTAAAATGCTACTGAGCTGATTAGAAATAAACATTTAAAAAATGTTATGTTGTAAACTTTGTAATAAATATGGTGAACTTTCTGTTTTGTGATTCATTCAACAGAAATATATCGCATTTGTCCGATAATTAAACCTCAATTGAAACGTTTGGAGACATGTTTTAACACATTTCTGTTGGATTGGCATAATATCGTCTGAGTATCGTTATCAAGATACTGCAAAGAAATAAAGAGATCTAAATTTTTGTCAATATCGCCCACCAATAAATGTACTCCTGCAAAAAATTGAGAATAAAATATCGTTAAAATACAAAATCAATGCGTCTTGGGACAGGAGGAGCACATAGTTGGAGGATTGTTGGACCATGATGTGCACATTTCACGTTGGTCTAGGTCAGGGCTCAGGGATATTCAACTTAATTTTTCAGGGGCAAGGCCTCTGGGCCGGAGGATCACAACATGCCACAACTGCGTCACACAAAATATCCTCAACACGGTATCAATAACTAAAAAAATAAGAAATAAGAAAATAATGTACAAAATGCTACCAACATTGCTTTGAAAATGTGCCCATTCAGGACTGAACCAGAATTAAACTAGGACTAGACTAGAACCAACCAGGTCTGAACTAATCCAGAATCAAAATCGGTCTAAACCAGAAATAAACAAGGACCAAACCATGACCAAACCAGGTCTAAACTAGTGTTAATCCAGAATGATACCAGTAAACTATTTAAAAAAAAGATCTGGACGATGGGTTGTGGGCCGGATTAAATCACTTGGAGGGCCTGATTTGGCCCCCGGGCCTTATGTTGAATTGCCCTGTTCTAGGTTTTATTGGATTTTGTGTAAATATTTGCAAATTTGAGGTTCGGTTTAGTGGCATTTCTATTGATAAAATTATGTAAAAATCCTGAGCATTTCTGAATATTTTATAGAGGTCAGAGAACAATTCAATTTGATTTACTTATAATCTTTGACGCAGAATTCGCCTACAGCGCTACTACTCAAGTGCTTATTTTTATTATATATGATAAATACAGATAAATACATCTCTAACCACAATACTTAAATCTTCTGGATAGAGAATATTGACAAAGTATATCACAGATTATAATCACAAATTGTTTATCATTTTGAGTCTGTATAGTCGAGACAACGACTAACAATGATTAAAACAGTCTGTTTGTGCACGTTCCGGATTCAGTCTCCATTTGTCTGCCCACTTTAGAAGAGACGCCGCGTGTTGTGTCAGACCGCCGATGGCAGTACACTCTTCTTCAATATTTCGCTCACATTTCCAACGTGTCCCATTTTCTGCTAAGTGCACGTCAGAACGGGCTTCACAAAGAGTTCCTTTTGGAAACCTGTGTCAGAATGTGAAAATAGGTTGCCGTAACTATGTGAACGCTTTGATAAGGTAAGTGTAGATTTGTCGGGCTGCAATGTTTGCGCTCAGCTCGACTCTACTGTACTTCACTTGACCTGGTTTGTGTGTCCACACAATGTCGAATCTGGTACTGTAACTATGGAAACTGACCACGACACATCGATATTCGTGGGTCCGAAGCGACGTCACGCACTCTTTGCTGCGGCCATCTTGAGGACGAAAGCCGCACGCTCACTGTGGGCTTGTCAACAAAACAACAGAAAGACTCAAAACAAGGATTCTTTCTTTTCTGTAACATCAGCAAAGACCCCGTTTGTCCAGAAATGTATGAGTGTGGTCAGGAGGGACCAGTGGACTTACAGAAATCACTCCAGACTGAGGCTAAGCTGATTGTTTCAACAGGCTAATGCTAGTTTAACTAATGTTTTTAATCACACAATTCCAACTGAAAGTATCCCATTGAGGAAAACTGCTTTTGTTCGCCCTTTGCGTGAAGAAGGCTAGAAAAAATGATCCTGCCTAGCAAATCTGTTGGCTAATAAGTAACCAAATATTCACTGTTTTAGACCAGGACATAGTACTATCACCGCTGCTACCAAAATGATAAATTACTTTGCTATTGCAGTAGCTGATTGCATTCTCTTAGATCGTCCGAATGCTTTTGGATTCGATAGAGCCACAGCTGTTTCTGCTGATGGCTTTCAATCTGAATGTTCTTATCAATGCTGTTCCTCAAGTGTCTGTCCTTGGACCACTTCTATTTACAATGCATATAAACTCAATTGGACATAATCTAAAACGTATTAGCATCTTGCATTTGCACTTGTATGCAGACGATGCGATGCTATCCTAGCATAGCATCGCCTTCTGCTGCACAAGTGATTCAAAATATTCAAGAGGATTTTCATTCCATCCAACAAAACTGTGTTTGTTTAAAATTGTTAATGAATTAAAGTAAAACGAAATGTGTTCTGTTCTCCAAAAGTATCTATTCTCACGCTCGATGGTAATATGATTGAACAAGTATTATTATTACAAATACTTGGGCATCTGGATGTATGAAAAACTCTCCTTCAACAAACACATACAAGAGCTTACAAACAATCTTAAAGCCAGATTGTTATTCTTCTTTAGAAATAAAGCGTGTTTTCCAAAAACAATTAATCCAGGCCACATTTCTCTCAGTTCTGGATTACGGTGACATTATATATTTGCATTCTACAGCAACAGTGTTAAAGAAGGACACAGAACTCACCACTGTGAATTACACTCTAAAGTAGGATGGAAATGAGTGGATGTAAGAAGAGAACAGCCTTTTGTTTATTTATAAAGCTCTCATTAGGGTCTTGCCTGATTATTTAACAAGTTTACTGAACATCAGATCAGGTGTTCGCCGATTAAGATCTCAGGACATGTTTATTTTTTAGACTCACACAGAGTCAATACGCGCAGTTTTCAGAACCAAACGATTTTATGCCTTTTAATGAATTCAAAGCACTGGTTAGAGACCACCCACAGAACCAATGCCCTTGTTTTACAAGATTTTATCTCATTTTGTCTTTGTGTGTTTTTAGAAGTTTGTTAAATGTATTGATTATTTTATTGGATGTTTTATTTGCGTTTTATCAGAATATCATGTGTTTCATTGTTTTATTTTGTATTTTGTGTTCGACAGGGTACCAATGAGAAGGAGAGTTTCTCTCATGTGGTTTTCCCTTTTATAAATACATTATAAATGCGTGGCTATGCTAATAAATGTTAGCATGCTTGCAGGCAGTTAACGAGGCAAATTTCCAACAGTCCGGGTGTTATATTCTAGGATCCGACACAAAGTCCTTGTTCTTGAAAGCTTTGCGGGCGTGTCCGGTGCAGCGCTTGTGGACGAGGTCGAGCAGATGGAAATGTCCACAAAAGTTTGTTGTGGAAAGTTGTCGCTGCTTTTAAGTGTCAGCGACTTGTCGCTGTAGATAAGGATCAAAGCCCAGAACTTCTGTCTTCTTGAAGTGGCAACCCTTTTCATTTTCAATTTCATGCACTGTTTTTCATGACTCTCTAAAAGCGGAGAGACAACAGCATGTGAAGTCTTCTGCATGAACCATTCTTGCAGATAAAGTACTCAAAGAAAATAAATAAATGAATAATTATCCTCTTAAACACTGATGCAATAAAATCCACTCACTGCTTTCCATTAACCCATTCACAACTAATTTCCTCTAATTTTCATCTGTGAAATCATGCTAATTGCCAGTAAGCATTAATATTGGCTTGAATACCTTCCACTCACTGGACTTTAACTTACTCTTGACCTGGATCTCGCTGTCGTGATCCGTGAAGCAGCGCTGCAAAACACGGCCCAGATCACTGGGACTTTCGGACTGGATTAAACAGGCGAAGCATGAGGGAAAATATGTTTTGACGCTCGTTGATCAGCGCTGCATTCATTGTTGACAGGGCAGAGGGCGCTGTTGGCACGGCGCCCCGCCAATTCAATGGTTGAGGGAACACTGACTTTGATCATTTGGTTTTCAGACATAAGGAACTGCATTGCTCTGAAGTTATTTGCTCTCCCCAGCACAAATAAACACATTAAGCTCCGGTGCTACGTGTGGTGGACCGTCTGCTCCGAGTGTGATTTAGGAACACAAACTTTACGTTTTGAAAGATTGGTTTAAATTGGACCGGGCCGGCCATGCAGAACAGAATTGAGGATTAGATGAGCCGATTGCCCAAATAAACTCGGATCTGGCTCAATCTCGCTTCACGAAACACCTTCATTATTTGAGATTTTAAACCAGAACCTTTTAGCTTCTCAAGTTCTCACTCACAGTGTCACTAAACTTCTAACAAGGGAAGATGCTGTTACCAGAGTTTTATTGAAACTATGTGGCTGAAAAAGGGCAAATTATTCCCAAATGGCAAACAGTGTTCGATTGATTTACCCAAATAAACCTTAATCCCATTCGTTGTTATGACTCCTTTCAAGAAAAACACTTCATCAATAGTTCTACCTGACTTAACAGCATCTAATTTGATCTCTCCAACTTCATTAATTCTACCCCTTCTTTAAAAAAAACATGGATCCACATTTTTAATCCCCCAGTAAATCATCTCTTACTGTTTCTCCGCCGCGCTCCGCAAACGTTCAGCTCGTGGTTTTCGCTCGCTCTGAAGTCTCTCTGTCAAAGTCTTTGTGTCCTGCAGGAGTCGGTTCGAAGACTAATGGTTCTGCTCGATTTTTTTAAATTTATTTTTTAATTCCAGGCGCGTCCAGGACAAAACGCTTTGACAGAACTGCAGCAGTAGGTTTCTCCGCGCGTAATGAACCGCGTAAACAAGGCGTACTTCTGAGGAATTGCAGCAGCAGAACGGTGATTTTGCTGAACGCTTTTATATTCAACGTGCGTGCTGATTAGACCTGATTTCACCATTTAAATAATCCTGGTGACGGCCAAAAAAGGAGTTGTTTCCATGAGAAGAAGCGATCGTTGATGGAAAAATGGGACCTTTCCTGGACAGTATAAGACCCCACGGTAATATTAAAGATGTTGACTTTTAAGAGCATTTAAACATGTTGGAATTGTTTTTCATTCTCTTGTACCCCCTCTCAAAGCTGTATTTGTTTCATGCGTGTTTTGTGAGTTAAATGCCAAACAAAAAGGATTTCATGACTCCCACATACTCCCACTTTTCTTTATTTATTTTGTTGTTTATTTAGTTTATTTCTGAATGCTCCATGCTCAGAATCAGAAAAAAGGTTTAAGGCCAATGTCAGCGAACAAAAATGGCCAAACTAGGGACTTGTGCAACATGAAACAACAATAATAACAGTAAGAACAAGAGAAAA
This sequence comes from Chaenogobius annularis, assembly GCA_015082035.1. Classification (NCBI taxonomy): domain Eukaryota; kingdom Metazoa; phylum Chordata; class Actinopteri; order Gobiiformes; family Gobiidae; genus Chaenogobius; species Chaenogobius annularis. The sequence continues at coordinate 5,598 of BJKM01000658.1, forward strand.
TATATAAAATAAGGCATGCATAAAAATAAGGATTTAATAAATAAAATAAAAATAGATATAAACGATAAAGAAAATTATAGTTTGATTGTGATCAGATCAAATTAGCAGTGCAAATTGATAAATTGTTGACATATTTATTAAAGTGACAGCTGTTATAAAGCGTTCATGAGTCCAACAGCGGTTTGGAAAGATTCAGCAGTGCCATGTCGCCATGACGCCATGACGCCATGTCGCCATGGTTGGCACTAATGGAATAAACATAGCGCTAAGTTCGGTGCCGTGAGCTAACAAACTGGAAGTCATTGTACTTTATTCTTTTATTAAAGTCGTTTTAGATCAACGTTGTGATTTTAAATGTCCAAAATATGAATGAATGAGGTCTGAATAATGTTGTAATGTCATCTGAAACTGTTTGTCGAAATGCCTCGCAGCATCCAAAACAAAACAAAAAATAAAAAAATTACATCAAACAAATAATTAGAAACTAGAGAATAAAAGTTCCTTCAAATTCTTGTGGTCCAAAAAAGCCCCTTCTTTTTAACTTATTTTGATGAACACTTTTGGATAAAGGTTCATAGTTAATTTCATTTGACTTGGTTTCGGGTCACAAGAAATATTGATATATCATGCATAATTTATGGTTTGATTCATTGCAAATGCAGTGCTGCCAGGTATGGATATTCATATTAAACACACAGCGAGCTAAATTGATGTTCCTGCCACTTTGAGAACCCAAAGTCATTAGTCCTGCAGTGTACTTTTCTAATGCTCCAGACGAACTTGTGGTCAAGAAGAAATGGGGACAATGAGATAATGATTTGTCAGATCAGCAGAGACTTTTTGATGGAGTACAACAGTGTTAGGCCTTTTCTATGTTTGCTTGAGTAATGTTTTGTTGTTGACAATGTTCTGGTAAAGATCAGGGGCCTCATTTATAAAGTGTGCTTTAGGAGACCCTCCTGTAAGTCTGGAGACACGGGGAAATACATTTTATTTCTGTATTATTTTAGCGCACCACTTTACCATTGAACGCCGCAGCTAATGCATTTCATAAAATAATTTCTGTCATATACCCACAATTGCACAAATGTTGGCCTGAACACTGAGAAAGGCTTTTCATTCCACTCCCGGTGCGCTCTCTCAGTCCACGCTCTCTCAGTCCACGCTCTCTCAGTCCACGCTCCCTCAGTCCACGCTCTCAGTCCACGTCTCTCCATCACGCTCTCACGTCCAGTCCCTCAGTCCACGCTCTCTCAGTCCACGCTCCCTCAGTCCACGCTCTCTCAGTCCACGCTCCCTCAGTCCACGCTCTCTCAGTCCAGCTCTCACGCTCTCTCAGTCCACGCTCTCTCTCAGTCCACGCTCTCTCAGTCCACGCTCTCTCAGTCCACGCTCTCTCAGTCCACGCTCTCTCAGTCCACGCTCTCTCAGTCCACGCTCTCTCAGTCCACGCTCCTCAGTCCACGCTCTCAGTCCACGCTCCCTCAGTCCACGCTCTCTCTCTCTCAGTCCACGCTCTCTCAGTCCACGCTCTCTCAGTCCACGCTCCCTCAGTCCACGCTCTCTCAGTCCACGCTCTCTCAGGCTCTCAGTCACGCTCTCTCAGTCCACGCTCTCTCAGTCCACGCTCTCTCAGTCCACGCTCTCTCAGTCCACGCTCGTGACCGTGTGCAGTCCGTGACCCGACGCAGAGAGGATCCTTTGAATCTGTGAATGGATTTATGAAACAACGATCGGCCCTGAGAGGAAACTCCTCGTTCAGACGGAGCGCATGTACTGTCCAAGCCCGACCCAGAATATTTATCATTCATTATTTTGAAACCGAGAGTTTGGCCTTAAGGGCTCTCCTTGTCTAAATGAATCAAATAATATCCTAATCTGTGCCTGCTCAAGAAGTAAGAGCTTTTACACTCCGTACAGTTCTACTGCAGAATCAGAGCTTCGTGTGTTTACACGTTTGTGTTTTAGCTGCTCTTGTCTTTGCTGCAGCAGAAGCGTTTGTCCGTCAGCCACTGATCCACCTTTCTCTCCCTCGCTCCTTTCATTCTTTCAGGAAGGGAATCTGTGTCTCACGTGCGCGCTCACGACCCCCCCTTTGACCTTTCAGACCCCCACGTGCGCGAACAGGACTAATGCATCTCATTTAAGAGTCTGAAGCTCAACGAGAAAACAACTATATCTGCAAAGTGTAGCCTACTGCCTAAATATGTACACTACTAAGACGCAATTTATTCTGTCATTTTAAAAGTAGAGGGAGTCACTTTAATTTATTTTTTGATAATAAATATAATACAGTAGAGTTACACAGGCCCTCGAACGCCATCTGTGATCGTGACGCGAACGCAGCCTTTTGCCGAAAGTGAGTCGCCTTCGCATTTGAATGGCCTTGTTCCAGCGCGCATGTTTAATCAGCTCTGACACATTTGTTTGCTTTCCTGTGCGCCTGGTCAGAGGTTAACGTCTCATTTCATTCGCTGATAACGGAGCTGAAGGCCGACCCCCGCCCACTACATTACACTCTGCGCTCATTGACAGTGACGGACAACACGGCACCACTTCTGAGAGCCGAATCACAACATAAATCGGGCCAATAGTGACGTTATCTGGTTTGTATTGAGATTGAGTGAAAGACCTTATTATAGTAGTGTTGTCAAGGAAATGGTCCAATGATTGATACCGATTACAATGCCACAATGGTCATTAAAAGCACCAGTGTTTTAGACCAGTGGTTCAGTGGCTTTTTCTCCCAACAACACAAACATCCTTCTCCTACCTAAAAGCTTCTGTTTTATAAGGAGAATCTAATTATTTTCTTGTTAATAAAGATGTTATGGAGCAGCAATTACAAAAAATAAACTTTATAGACGCAATTTAGGGTTCTTTACCATCTAGTTAAGGCGTAAGGACGGGCTCCTCCAGGTCGTAACAACAATACAAAGTAGGACTAGTTTGTTTGCCATGTGGTCTTGTACTAGTTCTGTTATATAATGACCAGAATCATTGTAAAACTATTCAGGAAAGGTCCATTTATGTAACTTTTCCAGCATCCTCATCTGCTGTAGTGAACCGCTTTGACACTAGTTTTAAGTTCGATCTCTGGGTTTCAATATTTTGTCGTGATGTTGTACTTGGATGCTCACCGTTTACCTCAGGGCTGGACAACGCGTGAGATTTAAATCGACATCGAGATTCACTCTTGTCTAATTATCAATGATATGTTTGGGGTTTTTAAATTGAGAGTCTTTCCCGTCGGTGAAAGCATGTGGTTCAGAGCAGACTTTGGACTTTGGAGGAACAACTTGAGCTATTTGTTGTGTTAAAAGGCTTTGGATGCATCCTAAAACCATTGCTGGAAGCCATTTTTATTTCGTTTTTGGTAAAGCAAAACTTAAAAGAAATTGAATAGAAAAATTAATGAGGAAAACAATTGTGATCGGTCGCCCAGCCTCTAGTTTACCTCTTAAGCTGATACTAGGTTAAGGTGACATATTATTGACTATGTTTATTGTAAATAGAGCCACCAACTGCAGGGCTGACACTTTACAATTAAAAAGAAATATCTGGTTTTAAAAGAGAGATGACAAATTATAAACCTATCCAGAGAAAAGGAAAAAACGTTGGGGATTTTTTAAATGATATGTGATAATGTTATCGAGATCAGGATTGTGTCTTCACATGTCAATCATTTTCAGCTTACCTAATGCTAAATCAATGGAGATTTTAAGATGCTAAATAACAGGGCTGAACGATATTGGAAATGATTGTGATATGGCTGTCGAGCGTGATTCTCTGCGATATTATTGCCGTATTTTGAATGTACTTTTGACACGGTAAGTTCTGTTAGAATAAAATGCCTTATGCCTTAATGTATTCAGTCGAAATAAAAACTTAACAGAGACAAAACCAAGACTAAATCAAGGCTGTATATTTCTGTGCGATGAGGCGAATCTTGGTGTTATTGTGATCTACTTAGTTTGTTGCAAGATTGATTATTGCATTTGCCAATATATGCAATATCGTCACTTACTTAGCGTTGATTTGACAGTATTCGGACACTTTAGAGCGATAAATGTATTCACCAGTTGTGACCTGCAGTCTCTGGGGTTGTTCCATTGACTTTTTATTTCCTTTTTCCATTGTTTTGACCAGTGCACCTCTCTTGGGACATTCATCATATCTGGCTATCATCGTAAAAAGGTATTGACGTTCGATCCGGACCTCCGCGGAAATACGAACTAGCGCATCTGCCGAGCGCGAGCTAAATCCCACTGAGTGTTCTGCTACTTTCCGGGGCTCATCCAGATCCGTCGCCGTCACAGGGAGCGGAGCGCCACTGTCTCTGTTTACGACGTGCCGCTGCGTCAGAGGAAGGGAGAGGCAGGAAGTGTCTCACACCATCTGCGCTTCACTCTCACCTTCGCAAGCGTCGACAGCTCACTTTTAATGACCCGTGATGCCCCGCAGACTTCGGCAACACATTCTGGGCCTTACATCTCGGCCTCATGCTGAGTCTGTTCTACCAAATGTGTTTTCATCGCAGTAGAATGTCGGGTTTTTTAACTGACCGTTTGTCTGGCTCCAGATGCTTAACCCACCTGCAAAAAGATATTTCCACACGGAGCTTTAACAGTGTTATTCATTCTTGGTCAAATAAATGTATGGGCAGATGGATAGTTTGATCTTATGCTTATAGGAAGGAAGAAAATATACCAAAATACAGGCTGGAAGCCACTGTAAATGAACATTCAGCTTTTAATGCAACATACAAAGCATGTAAAACGCATGCATTTTTAGTTTCTCCGGTGACGAGATTCATGGAGAGTTTGAGATGGCTGATTATCTTGCTGCAGAGTAGGATTTGGGAATGTAGCTAAAACAGCAGGAAGGAGGGAAGAGAAAGTGGCTCGGGAAGTTTATTATGAGCAAGAAATAATAATGTACGGAGCAAGAACAAACATAAATATTCATTCTAACATTCGTTTTAATTATCACTTTTCGAAGAGAAGGGTGAAGCATAAAATCCTTTAAATCCTAAATACAGATTAACAGATTCAAATCAACGATTGTGAACATGGTCAGAGTAGATGCCTGTCTCTCATCTTCAGGAAGACTGTTCCAGATTCTAGCACCGTAAAACTGAAACATGTGTAGTCCCGACTGTGGCACCAGCAGGGTCCGTGACGGTTCATACGGGACTAACATGTCTGAGATGTACTTTGGTGCTAGGCCGTTGGTTGAGTGGAACTGGCAGAAAGACTACTTTTTTCTGACAGCAACAGAGCTACAAAAAACACATTAGCTTTGTTATAGTGCTGCAACAGTTTATTTTAAAATGTTCTTTTTGCACACCAGAGTTAGTTTGTTTTTCACACTTGCTCACTTCTTACAAGTTGTTATTTTTTTCTGACATTTACTCGGCTGATGCGACCTGGACTTACGTCAAGTCGAATGTTCTTTGACATAAAAATGAATGACGAAGTCCACATTAAAAGCAGCCTATTTGTATAAAACTTTTATTTCACCAGTAACACTTAAAAGTCGATGTTCAGTGGTCACAAGAAGCTTACAAGACGCACACAAGATCAGAGATCTCCACTTAAATTCAGTTAGGCTTTAGCTCAGATGCCAGTTTTACGCACTAATTATTATTCAAAAAACCCCAAAAAAAGCAGTTTACACACTCAATTACTTTTAAGACCTAAATCACAGGATGTAAACAGAACATTTTGGAAATCCAATCCCCGAAAAGCTGCTGGACCAGACAGCGTCTCCCTGCAACACCCCCTGCAGTTCGCCTACAGAGCCAACAGGTCTGTAGAGAACGCCATCAACCTGGCACTCCACTTCATCCTGCAGCATCTGGACTCCCCGGGAACCTCCGCCAGGATCCTGTTTGTCTCAGCTGCATTCAACACCATCCTCCCTGCTCTGCTCCAGGACAAGCTCTCCCAGCTCAACGTGCCCGACTCCACCTGCAGGTGGATCACTGACTTCCTGACGGATCGGAGGCAGTGCGTGCGGCTGGGGAAGAATGTCTCAGACACTCGGACTATCAGCACAGGAGCTCCACAGGGCTGTGTACTTTCTCCTCTGCTCTTCTCCCTGTACACAAACTGCTGCACCTCCAGCCACGACTCCGTAAAACTGATCAAGTTTGCGGACGATACCACCCTCATCAGGCTCATCTCGGACGGGGATGAGTCTGTCTACAGGAGGCAGGTGGTCCGGCTGGTGTCCTGGTGCAGCGGTAACAACCTGGAGTTCAATGCCCAGAAGACACTGGAGATGATCGTGGACTTCAGGAAAGTCACAGCCCCCCAGCCCCCCTCACCATGACAGACTCTCCCATCACCACCGTGGACTCCTTCCGCTTCCTCAGCACCACCATCACCCAGGACCTTCAAGTGGGAGCCCTCCATCAGCTCCCTCATCAAGAAGGCCCAGCAGGGGATGTACTTCCTGCGGCAGCTGAGGAAAAGCCAAACTGCCAGTGCAGATGATCACCATGTGGTACGGTGGACCCACAGCTAGGGACAAACAGAGCTCCAGGGCTCTGGGACGAGCAGGTCGGATCACAGCTGACCCTTCTCACCCTGGACATGGTCTATTTGAACCACTCCCTTCAGGCAGGAGGCTACGGTCCATCCGGACCAGAACCTCCCGCCACAAGAACCTCTGCCGTTGGACTCATGAACACTTCTTAAACACCTGTCACTTTAACTGCAACTATTCAAATCACTCACTGCACTGTCACTTTCTGCACTACAACTGTAAAGTACAACTGTAACTCTTGTGTACACAGTAATGCCTATTTTTATTTTATACTATAGTAATTTTAAAATTGTTTCCTTGATACATGCCCTTTGGATTGAATGCAGAAACATGTTCCTATGTTTGTGAATTTTGTTCATTGACAATGGCAATAAACCCTTTCTGATTCTGATTCTGATTCTGAAATGTGGTCGATGGGTTTGTACCAGCCCAAACCCTCTGGGCCTGACTCCGGAGGTCCTCAAATCTAGACTACCCTAGTTGCTAAGTGATCAGCAGCATCAGCATCGAACGCCTCGTCTACTAATTTGTCGTCCGCTACCAAAACCGGCGTAAATCATCCGACAAAACACGCCACAGCAACATCACACGGCAACTCTGAAGAAGACGGTGAGCGAGCAGTCGAAAACCGTCCGGTACGAAAAGCAAACAAACCTGAAAAGATTACCTATGACACCTAATGAACTTCAGTGGACTGGTGCTCAATCAGTGATTAAAGGTTCAGCGTCTCCGGCACAAAAGTCTCATCTTCTCTTCTAATCAGCGACGCTGGTTCATTAGGCCTCGCTGAGTCACTATCGCCTCCTGTGTGCGGTTTGAACAAGAGCTCGTCTGCAGCGCCGTGTGTTCATTAGGCACAAGGGACCAGACAAAGCGGCTTCATGGCAACTAGCTGCAAATGTCAGCTTTGTTCATCTGCCTCAGTCTACACAGTAAAACTTGTCCAACGTGATGATAATAGCTTGATTAAGAGCTTGTGCCTTTGAATTGGAGTGTATATGCCGATTGAATGGCATTGCTTCTGGTAGGTAGTTATGTTAGCAACAGTATGTGATGGAAGGATGGAAGGAGTAATTATATCTTCTGGAGGAGATTGAGAGGTGGAGATGGCTCTTGGTTCTGCTGCTGTGGTAGAGATGGAGAGATGCTGGATTCTAGCTCAAATGGCAGAAAGAACGCAGAAATTCCTGGAGGGAAATCAGTGACGTTATTGACCAAAATGCAACTGCTCAATTCTGATTCTCTGAATAAAAGTTAAACTGAAAGCCGGCTTGTCACGCATCGAGATGTGAGTGCTTTTTCGGGCAACACCTTAAGACAGAAACTGGTTCATCTCAAGGACAAGATGCCCTCACAATAACAGAGTAATGTAGTAAAGCTCAAGATCATTTTAAAACAGTTCACAAAAGGTCAAATTTTGTCTTGTTAATGTGATTTTTAGTGTTAATACTTGTTGAAATGAGTATCTAGTATCTGATACTAGTTTTAGTATTAGATTAGTATCTGACTTTCGACACTTTTGACAACCTGAGGCTGCACTAAAGACTGCATCACACAGAAGGCAGTCAAATTCTGGATTTCAGTCGCCGTGCATCTTGATCTCAAAGCCTCAAACCACTCGTTTGAAGGTAGTGAGGAGGGCATTTTTGTGAAAAAAGAGAATCCCTCGGATTCAGATTTGACGGATTAAGGTACAATTTTCCAGTGTCCTTTTACCTTGGTCAAGTGAGAAAACAATCCAATCAAATGCTAATCTGGTTCTTAACAGTGGTGAGGAAAAGGCAGTCAGATTCCAGCTTTCAATCAGATTACACAACCAATCTAGCAGGTAAACAAAGGCAGGTTAGTGCCAGGGTTTAATCAGCTCAGACCTAAAGTCGACTTTCTCAGACCAGCAAATTACCTTCAGATGGAAGTCGAAATGTCTAGATAAAAAAAGAAAAGAAAGGGTACAAGCCTAACCCTTGAACAGATGACTACCTTTGAAACCTTTTCTCCAATGGATCCGTCCTGGACAAATGAGGGACCCCCTTTGCCTAGAATGTTCCACAATTTACCATTTATGTTATCTATATACATGGAGACAAGCAAGGTCAGATCTGTGGAGAGGCGGGCCCGCTCACAGTAATAATGTTTGTCATACAAGGTTTGTTTTTTGTTGCTAGAAAAACACATGTAATTGAATAAATACAATACAAATGCGTCTAAAGAGGCCGATAGTTTTGCATGTAATAAAATAAAATCGCAGTACAGTATTGTAAAAGCATCTATTTGTGTGAAAATTAAACCGCAGCTCTTTCTATACATCTGATTCTAGAGCGTTGTATCCTCTGCAAAGTAGGAAGTGTGCCGTTAGCATGCTAATGTGTGTTAGCATTTTCCAGGACAGCAAAACTCACTCCGAGCTCAGAGAGGTGTGAAAAACTCTTCTAAACTCATCACTGTGAATATGGGATGCTGGGAACCCATTAGGAACGTGAGCGATGCCAGTGGAGCTGTAACGAGTTTAAAAATGAACTACTTCTGTTTTTCACATTGTTTATCATCAGGTACAGCGCCTTTTAATGCTAAACTGTGGAACATTCCAGGCGAGGCAAGTCCATGTAGATACGTGATTGGCACATCTGGAGTTGGGCCATATATTGCACTTTAGATAATACTGTGAATGTTGTTTTGAAGATATGCAACATTTGACTGTTTATAGGAAACAAAATGCTACAAAAAGAGCAGACTAGAAATGAGAATGAAAAAGTTCCGCTGTGTAAACGTTCAAAAAGAGGGAATAGCTGCACTTGTGTGATTAACATACTGCTGTCTGATCAATATCGCCCACCCTTTGGCGCATCCCCCGTCAGAAAGGTCGCGCAGTGCACCTTTACCGAAGTGCACCTTTACCGAATCCTGCATACGCCAACATGTCATCAACATATTTTCATCCTTTCAGATTTAGCCGTTTGACATTTATCGTGCAGTTAACCCCCACTATTTCCTCAAACCAGCCGCCGCTGCCGAAAAGCCAGTTTTAGCTCCTGTTTGCCATCTTTAAACTCTTGGCCTTATTCAAATCCCTGCTGTGAGTCTGGGCCGCTGCTTTGCATGATGCCACACGATGAAGCTCGCTGCACACCAGCCGTCTGGAAACTGGGTTGGCCCTGCTTTTTATTCTTCGGCGAACGCATGTTTTGAAGGCAGTTTCGGGGGTGATTGGAGGGTGCAGCAGATGTTGACGGTCGGCGTAATTGTTTTGTACGGCTCCGGACTCTGCCCCCGCCATGAAATGAAAAGGCCCATAAAGGCGTAATGGTGGAGCGAGCAGATACGGCCCGGGTCTGTTATGACCATGGTGTGTGCAGGGTGCTGTATTCGGAACAACCAGCCAGCAGGATTCAGAAATAATTAAGGCAAAGGCGGAGTTGTGAATTTAAAGGGGGAGATATAGCTAAAGATGGCTGATATCGCAATTTTTGAGTATCCAGTGTGTTATCTATAATTAAACTATAAACAATTATCTCAAAAAGAGACAAAAAATGTCTACAGTCATCTTCAAACAAGTGTATAAAGCGATATTTCTGCCCTTTTCTTGTTCATTTTGTAGTCCAGTCACGCTTTGAGTGATACTTGAACTTCATCCAAGACACAGTCCATGCATTGTCATCGAGATTATGCAAAGACATCGAGTTTTTGTCATTACCGTCCACCCCTACCTGTGTCCAATTTAGAACCATGAGTGAAATACATGTCTATATATGGGGAACGTGTATTTCATATTAAAAAAGCATATATATATATATATATATATATATATATATATATATATATATATATATATATATATAAAAATACACGTTCCCCATTGATTTCATGGCATCTTGATAAGGACAATCATTTTATTTCTATGATAGTCGTTTCTATTGGGCGTCACGGCAAAATATTTTCCTGTTGACGTCATGTTGTTCAAATTAGCTTTAGCTTTTTTAGCACTAATTTTCTGCCTCGTGTGTGTTCAGTGAATACAAAGTTTGGTTTGCGTATTTTTTAATATTCATATGCCCATTAAGATTGTTATTGGCATCTCTTGTTTTGGACAGCAGACATTACTTTATATCACTCAGACGATTTGCGTTAGCGCTCCATTTACGGGAAGCAGAGGGAATTACCACATGAGCAAAAGCTAGCTTGCCCATAGCATTCTTAGGCTCGGAGGGGGAGTGGACATACTAAACAAACCAACGTGTGAATGAAGCAAAATACTATCAAAACAAATACATGTATTGAAATATTTATGAATATGCATCCAGGTACAAATACATAGTAGTGCGTATTGATTAAGAGTCACACAAACAATACACAAGTTGAAATAAAAGCAGCTCAGTACCTTGAATCTTTTGTTTATTTCATTCCCTGCTCATTTGCTTCCTCTACCTCTTTGCAGTACTTATGATATCTTGTTTCGATGCAGTATTGCAAGCGTTTCTAGGACTATACCTCTGCACAAATCCATGCTATACATGTACACGACGGGATCTGACTTTCGACCCGTTGGAATTGACTCGATAATGTTCCTGTCAAGTTTGCGAACGGTAATTACCGCCCGTGACCCGTGATCCCGGGCCGGTCTGAAGGTCGATCTTTGCTTCAAACCGCTTCGGCTGTATAAATATTTCATTGCATTGACTCCTGCCTCGTTACGTGCGCTGCGCTTTACAGGGAAATGGAATGGTTTTGAAATGAGAGCGTAGTAATGTTTCATTGCGCCGCATCGGGGGCTGTAAAGAAGGCTTGTTGAGTCGAATGGCCCTATTACCGTCTGAAGAGGTGGGTTTGCGCCACTTATCTGACACACTTTTCCCTGTTTGTCTCTGTGGGTGTGTCGTATCCTCTCGGGATACTGTGGAGCCGCACTTTGCTCTTTTATTGGCTGTATGGAGTGCAAACTGTGTAAGCGTTTGTGAAATGTCAATATTCTGAAGGAGGTTCTCCGATTTTGTGTCGAAATATGAAATTAATTGTCAAACGCTTTGTGTTCAAGGCCCTTTCTTTGAACAGTTACCTTTGCTCACGTTGTCCTTTCCCACACTAATGCTGCTCCATGACAGAGAAGCAACTGTTTTCAGCAATGGTTTTCATCCATCAAATGCTCCGTAACTGAATAAAATGGGCCGTTACGCCTTTTATTATTGTTCTCATCAAATATAATGCTCATTAGTGGTGTCGCGATACTGAAATTTCAAACTCGTTTTCGATGTTAAGAAGCAAGTTTGACTCTCAATACAGATAAAAAAATACCATGTGGTCTTATACTTGGTCTGTTAGACTCAAAGTCACGTTAAAACTGTTCAGGAAAGGTCAAATTAAGTCCTGTTTATGTGTTTTTTGTGTGTGTTTATTCTATTGATTCTTGCTCAAATGAGTTTCTAGTTGTAGTGTCAGATTAGTATCAGATTTTTACAACTCAAATTCCTCGTAATTGTAATCATTGAACTATACAGACTCTAAAACACAGCTTTGTATGCCAAAGACATTGGCAAAAATGGCAAAAAAGAATAAACAATTTCAGGTTTTATTCAATAGTACCCCTTTTTATGAATATTCTCTATCCAGAATCAAACTTCAGTCACCATATTTCAACCTTCATATGATCGATAATGTATTTAAACATTACATATACCAAGTCGCAATGTACAATAGAAAATAATTGTTGGAAAATTAATTGAAAAAATAATCGCTGACTACTCGAAATGTGCGTACACGTATTGTGGCTATCAAAACGTTATACTAAGATCTTTAATAAGGGAATTCTTTGAAATAAATGAGATCCCAATCCAAAGGTGTGAGAGCTGATTGGTCCATGTTTTGTTGTGGTGGTTTACACAAAACTAAACCAAACTTGTGGCAGACAACTCCAACTAAACTAAGCCTGAACTGAGCCCAAACTCAAACTGAACCGGCCTCTGGCAACAGGCCTCCGGAGAGAAACGTGTCGTCATTCCATAAACCAGAAGCGTAGTAGTTTATTGCACTTGCATGTCAATAAATACATGTGAGCTAATGAAAATGTATTAGTCTATGAAAACATAAACCATCTGAAGTCCAGTGTTTTTGTCTCTTTTGGCTGTCCACGCCCTCCAGTTTAGATTAAAACTGTTCGGGGGAATCGGCCTAATTGTTCTTGAGCTGACAAATTATTCCAGTGAACAAAATGGATTCTAATTTCTAAAAAGGTGCCCGGCAGTTACGCTCTGACAGACTGAAAAATTGTGGCCCCGTAAAATGTTTTAATGCACTTCTCTTTGCGGTTTTTACGGTCAAACCTAATTGAAAACCGCGGCCGCCGCTGCTGCTGCCGCTGCTGCTGCTGCTGCCGCTGCCGCTGCTGCTGCTGCTGCAGTGGTCAGCACACGCGGCGGAGTGACATCATGCTGTAAATGTCCGCTCGGGACTGACAGCAGCAGTTCCACCGGACGGTTCTCTCTCTTTCGTCAACTAAAACGCATTGCGATGTTTTAAAGCAGTGTTATGTACCGAGACTGAAAAGGGCTATTTCTTTCACACACAAAAAACATATGACAAAGCAGATTTAGTGACCTTTGTTTACCTTTGACTACTCAACAACTTTGTTTGGATAAAAGTGATGAGATATTTTGGGCAAACAGAAGCCAGTAAATACAAAAAGCCTCATTGCATTGCTAATACTAATAAAATTGGCATTGCTCCTATCGGTATCCGTAAAATGTACTTAATTATAATTATTTGTGGCTTTTCACGATGTTTATGTGAGGACCAATACATTTGTTTTATTTTTTATTTTTTTTAATTGATCAATCCAGATTGTATTTTATTTTGTCTTATTGTAAAAAAAAAAAGAAAATTATATATATATATTCATTTCTTGAACCTAAACATTATTGACTTTTAATTAAAATGTTGTTGTATTTATTTGAATTAGGACAGTGCATATTCATCAGTGTGTGTCAGCAACAGTTTCAACATTAATATGAGTTAGCACAAAAGCTAGTGTTTGGCTAATTTGGCCAGTAAAAAAACCCACACTAAACATTCAATTAGACAACAGACTACTTGACAATAGAAGACATTAAACATTAAGCCTAACAACAGACACATAATACGTGCACAATTCCGACAGATTATTTACAGTAAAAGCAGCAGGCAGAATTTGAAAGTACACGACTGGTTTGTTTTCAGCCAATTTTGGAGAACTGTTTTGAAGTTTGACGTTTTTGAGTAGTTGTCACAGTTTCTGACAATGTGGTCCATAATTTTGTGTCTCTGATAGACACCGCTATCTGGCTAAATTTAGTCCTGCGCCTGTGCGCACCGCTGTCTCCAAATCATTGCCATTAAAGAAAATTATACAGTAAAATGTTTTCCTCCAAAATCTGAATTCTAATCCAAACTTGCTTTCAGTGGCAGATGATTCACTTCAGACCCATTCAAATGAGCCATCATTGACATTTAGTTTTCATACATATATATAGTCTATTTTATGACTTTAAACACCAACACTGGAAACGACTGATGGATACACTACGGCTGCTTAAAAAAAAACAAAAGAAGAAAAAGAAAGAACTTGTGTCTCGGACCTCGATTCATCCATATACATAGATTTTTGTGGTAATCCATGAAGCTATGAGTTCACCTGTGCAGCCCTCATGTCCAGTGGTCTCATCTGCAGCACATATGCAAAGCTTTAACTGTGAAATCAATTCCCGACCTAATCTTCACCCCCATTTCACGCTGCTGTCATTTAAAGGCCACACATTATGCAAAATTGACTTCACTGAGCTTTTAACCAAACATTGTTGCCTCGTCAAAAACAAATCGTACTTAGCTTCATTCACACTTCTTCGAGGACCCCTTGTTAAGTCAGTCCTCTCCCTCGGCTCCCATTTCCCCCCCAGTTTGGTGACGTCATAGGTAGAGCTCCAGCGACGCACTCTGCTGTTTTTTAAGACCCTAAAACCGTCGACACACTCGTTCTGAGCATTTCTGCCCATCAAATCGCGTTCATTACAATTTAGATTAGCACGTTGGGGCAACTTTTGTTTACTTCCCCACTGGTAATTCTCTCTGCTGCCTCTAACTCAATTCCTGATGTGGGGAATGCCTCACAGCAATAAAGCAATGTGCAGACCAATTGTTTTAAGTTTTAAAACATGATATGGCTCAGTAAAGTTACTCAAGAGCATGTTTAAAGGTCAATAACAGTACAAATAATGCAGAATATTTGTACTTTAAAAAGCTAAATCCACTATACAGTTAAACTTCCTCACTCCTCCAGTAGATGCAGTCTTTGGTTTCAGACCAGGGCTATTCAAGGGCCGTGGTCTCTGGGCCGGAGGTGAACAACACAACACCACTTTTAACATCTTCCCACACAATATCCACAACAATAGATCTGTTTCAATAATGATTCATATTCGACGTAGGTAAAGCACAAAACGCATTACCAACGTTGCTCGAGAAAATTGCCTGTCCAGCTCTGAACCAGAATGAAAACAGGTCTAAAGCAGAACTAAACAAGCAGACTAATCCAAGACCAAACTAGGTCTAAACTACTAACTAAACTGACCCCAAACTAAACCAGTAAACATGGAAGATGGGTCGCAGGCCGGATTACATCATTTAGAGGGCCTGATCTGGCCCCTGGGCCTTAAATTGAATAGCCCTGGTTTAGACAAAGCTTTCAGATATCTTCAGGACACATTATTTCTAGTATTACTACTGGAAATACCAATGTGAAGCGCCTCAGTGATGTTTACGATTGGACCTTTAAGTTTGATCCCCGGGTTCTCCACGTCCTTGAGCGATCGCACTCATCAACGCGCCTTAATCCAAGACACTTAAACGTCCCTCGGCACGTGACTCCGTAAGTGATTTATGCGACGTTTATGACATTTGCTTTGAGAGAAGGATCGGGGGTGGGATGGAAACGGGGGGTGGGGGTTGGAGTTTGCTGGCGGCGCAGTCGGCTCGGCCCATTTGTGTAATGACATGGGATGAATTCCAATTATCGGAAAGCCGCGCAGGAATCGGCAGAAAAAGGCGCCGCTGTCTCCGGCTGCTTGTAATATTGTGACAGCAGCTCGGCCCTCCGCGGTGGGGAAAGGTGTCACGGGAGGGGCGGGGGGGGGGGGGACGAGGGAACTAATGTGCCCCTGACAACGTTGTGTGTGTGTTTGTTTGTTTGTTTGTTTGTTTCCAGATTGAACATGCGGTGAAGGTCGCGTTGAGTGCACGGTGGATATGGGGGTCGGCCAGGTTGCATCACCAAACTTTCAGCGCTCCGTTCTTGCTTTGCCGTGAGTATTTTTGTGACAGCTACACACAAAACGGAGCACACAAGTGGTCGTTTGAGGCCATTTTAATCCAGAGCGGTTCTGAAATGACAGCTTTAGTTTACCAAATTGACCTTTTTAAACTCATTTCAAAACAACTTTCAGATCGCGCGAGGCCACAGCTTTAGTTTACGAAGAGAAACACATTTAAAACACAAAAACGTAAGACCATATATTTTTATCTTCATAGCTTCGATAATAATTAGTCATTTCTAAAGAACTTTTTAACACCTTTTACAAATAATATGTCAAGCAATTTAAAACATCAAAGGTATGAAAACAGAGAGATAAATATCAAGGTTATTGAGATAACATCACGCTTTTATGATGATCCATGATTATTTATTGGATTTATCCCAAACTTTTTTCACACCAGGAGCCTTAAAATAACCATTTGGCCAACTCGGGACCCCGCAGCAGAATTATAATGTGTCAAATCATATAGAAACTGTTTAATTACTTTTATTTGTGTTAATTATTATGTTTTTCGACCTAGATTCACTGGGAATATACAGATTATGGAGTTACATGTATGATAGCTGTTTTTACTAGCAATTACAAAGTTTTAGTTGTAATGCGAAATTACTAGACGCCCCTGAACATCTCTCAGCCCCAGTGGGCACCTAATTCAGTCTTAGACCAGGTTTAAACCATTTTTTTTTACTAGTTTAAGACTCGATTTTGTCCAGTTGTAGACCATTTTCAGACCAGTTTTAGACCCGTTTAAGACTTAATTTTGTCCAGTTTTAGACCAGTTTTAGACCATTTTTAAACTAGTTTAAGACTCGTTTTTTTTTTTTTCAGTTTTAGCCCAAACACACAGAGACCAAAGTGAGAGACCAAAGTGAGAAACCAAGCGCTGGGTTTTATATTAGTTTTAGCACTAGATTTTGGTCCAGTTTTAGTCCAGTTATAGACCAGTTTTAAGACTCGATTTTGTCCAATTGTAGACCAGTTTTATAGACCAGTTTTTACTAGTGTTAAGACCTCGTTTTTTCCAGTTTTAGACCAGTTTTATACTAGTGTAGGACAAAATTTTGTCCAATTGTAGACCAGTTTTATACTAGTTTAAGACTCGTTTTTTCCAGTTTTAGACCAGTTTTATACTAGTGTAGCGACAAAATTTGGTCCAGTTTTAGACCAGTTTTAGACCAGTTTTAAACTAGTTTAAGACTCGTTTTTTCCAGTTTTAGACCAGTTTTATACTAGTGTAGGACAAACTTTTGTCCAGTTTTAGACCAGATTCAGACCAGTTTTAGACCAGTTCAAGACTCAATTTTGTCCAGTTGTAGACCAGTTTCAGACCAGTTTTAGACCAGTTTAAGACTCGATTTTGTCCAGTTGTAGAACAGTTTCAGACCAGTTTTAGACCAGTTTAAGACTCGATTTTGTCCAGTTGTAGAACAGTTTCAGACCAGTTTTAGACCAGTTTAAGACTCGATTTTGACCAGTTGAAGACCAGTTTCAGACCAGTTTTAGAACAGTTTAAGACTCGATTTTGTCCAGTTTTAGACCAGTTTTATACTAGTGTAGAACAAAATTTGGTCCAGTTTTAGACCAGTTTTAGACCAATTTAGACTAGTTTTTTTCCAGTTTTAGCCCAAACATAGACCAAAGCGAGAAGCCAAGCGCTGGGTCTAATAAGGTACAAACGTATAGACTAAAATAAGACCACATGTACAAGAGGATGGATGCAGAAGATACAGAGCACGGATGTAAACCTGATGGTCTCTGTCCTCCAGTGCTGGTCCCGTGCGTGCGGCTGGCGGTCGTGGGCAAAGCCGGCACCACGGTGGAGCTGGACTGCGTCTTCCCCCCGTCGCATCTCGCCCCGTCGCCCGACACTCCGTACGTGGTGGAGTGGGTCCGACAAGGCCTCGACATCCCGGTGCTCATCAACTACTTGCGCCACCAGCCCGCGTGCACCCGCAGTACGAGGGTAAGTCTGAGCTGATGAAACGGCGGCGTGCGCTTGTGTTACATCGCCGCCGTCTTCGCTCGAGCAGTGAGAGATGACAGATGTGGCGTCGTTTGTCATTTTTGTGTGTTCTTTTTTAATTGTTTTTGAATTGTTCTCCGTCCAAAATAAAGTGGAAATGGCGGAATTATTGGCTGGGACGATATTGCTTTGTCAACGATTAGCGATGTCACGATATCAACGTTTAGTGTGAGGATTATTGTGAGAAAAAACATCACGATTTAACGATTATTCACGATTATTGAGACCAAACAACAGTGAAGTCGTTCTCGTGGTCTAACGCGTTACTGTTCCTCAAGTTTGTGTCTGAAACTGAAGTTAAATTTGACAAAA
This sequence comes from Chaenogobius annularis, assembly GCA_015082035.1. Classification (NCBI taxonomy): domain Eukaryota; kingdom Metazoa; phylum Chordata; class Actinopteri; order Gobiiformes; family Gobiidae; genus Chaenogobius; species Chaenogobius annularis. Next base: position 23,817 of record BJKM01000658.1, read on the forward strand.
ACAACCAGAAAATAAAATGTATTTACATTTTGGTATTTTTTGAGACGATAGATTGAACTAAAAAGACTTCTAAAACCTCACGATTATTGTTTCTTTGGCTCTCACAATGATCGATTACCCGAATAAATCTTGACATCCCTAGTCATGAATATCGTTTGTATTTTGTTGTAGCTTGCACTGCTTTCCTGTTAATTTGCTAAATAAAACGAAGCTTTTCAATGAATTACAGTACGCATGAACATAGTCTGGAGGTTATTAAATCAGGAGTTTGATGTTTATTTGGTTTAATTAATAGACTATAGCTTTTTGAAGAAAAAAAAAAAAAAGGTATATGGTACTTATAGGCTACATTCACCATCAGACCTTTCCATTTTGTGTTTTTTGCTTTGCATTTTATTTACTTTAATCATTAATTTGACTATAGGTCTCGTTTGCGTGTCTGTGCCTCGTCTCCGGCAGCAGCTCCGCCTCTGCCTCTGCAAGAAAACACACAGCTCGAGTCCGTTTTACCAAATACCAAGTAAATATGTCGAAACGGGTGGATTTCTGAGGAAAACTTGGAAGATACTGTTGCGTTTTTTTAATTTTTTATACCAGCGTAAAACACATTCTCTGAAGACGTACATCTACAGTAGGTGGCGGTAATGTAACAATCTATGGATACCAACCGCCATGAAACACCAAAAGAAGAGGAAGAAGATGCTAGCCGCGGCGCGTGTGAATTATAAATGCCTTTTAATTACTTGCCACGTAAAGCATAACCGCGGTCTTTAAAAGTTCATATTTTCGTCATTCTTGTATTGATTTGCATAAAATAAAAAAGGACAGAAATGCTAAAGAGTACAGTTTACTTCCTCGTCATCCTTAACCCTTTCACACACGGCAAGGGGCGTGCCCGGGTTACGGACCGAACCGCCAGTATCGAATGATTTGATGCTATTTTGAGAATCGCCCCAGCCTAGAATGAATGCTAATCAATCGTAATGTTTACTCAATCAGACTGTGTTTCTTGAGCCGCGTTGTTGGGTTAACGTTCCATTCGAATGCTTGGATTATGGCTAAACCTTTAATCCTCTTCCTCCTCGTAACAAGCAGCTTTTTGACAGTAAAAAAAAAAAAAAGGCAATGCAATGCATTGCTGTAGACATCGGTATTGTATTGAACTTTTAATATGCTAAATACCACATTTTGGAACTCTTTCTCTTTGTTTCTGCGGGCCGAAGACGACGATATCATCACTCGTTACATCAAAATATCACGATACATTTCTGAACCGAGCAATATCTTTGGATAAACGAGATCTGCAAGAAATACAAAGCCGAACGAAACATTTAAATCCGTAGTTAGTATCTGTATTTGTCGTAGTAGAAGTCGCTTGTTCGACCTCCTAAACCTCAGATGTTACTGCAGATAACATAAGCGGGTTTTTACCTTCGGAAAAACACAGCCAAAATCAGAAGTATAGTGTCTAGACCAGACTTGGAGAGACTTATCCATGCGTTTGTCTCTAGTAGATTAGACTACTGTAACGGCCTGCTCACTGGCCTCTCCAAACGACTGACTAGAACCACAGGAAGTAGGATCAGATTAGTCCTGCGCTCGGGACCTGGCTGACCTGTGGCTCGGAGACTTCAAAGCATCTCGCTCCATGGCCTAGCACCGAAGTACATCTCGGACATGTTAGTGCCAGCTTTTTTCACAGACTGAAGATGTGAGACAGGCCTTGACTCTGACAATGTTCAAATCTAGCCTGAAAGCAATTTTGTACAACAATTGCTCAATCTGTTTTGTGAATTTTTTATTTTTTTTCCCCTGTTGTGTGAAGCGCTTTGAATTGCCTTGTGTACAAATTGTGCTCTACAAATTATCCCTCCTTGCCTTGCTTTATTGTCAACATAACAATGGCTTATTCGGTGGATAAAAGCATATCAAATGGCATGTCAATATCAAATTAAATCGCGCACAGATATGTTTGATTAATCCTGCATATTTAAACCTGCGTTTGTCTGAGCCCAGTTACACTTGTTGGGCTGTAAGTAATATATTTTGTCCTTGTTTTCCTCATGCTCAAATTTAAAAGACGTCAAGCTGTTTGTCGTAACGTTACTTGGTTACGCACTTGTTTGTGGAAGTCTGGGGATTGATTTGTCCCTAAAATCATAGCTGGAGTTGTGTTTTGTTGTATCCCTTGCGCACACAAACAAAAGCGAGTTAAGGTATTTTTGTTCATTGTTTAAAGTTATCCAATGTGATAATACGGCAATGGTTGTTTTGGAGATTTGTTAAACAGGAACTTTGCTAATTCCTGTTCGATTGCAGCCCGATACGTCCTCAGTTGGACACAGTAGCTCTCGCTTTGCAATATGATAGCTAATAAAAAGTAACAAAATATAGTTTAGTATTGCCAGTTTTAACCAGTTTTTGACTGTTTTTACTCCAGTTGTTGGGCACATTCGCCACATCAGATTTGGGATTAAACAAAGACTAGAACGGGACCAAGTCAAGTCCACACGAGGGCTAAAATGGGCTCAATTTCAGACCAAATAATGACAAATGTGAACCCACCCTTAGTCCAGTTTTAGACTACTTTTCGACCTGTTTTAGGATAGTTTCAGACACATTTTAGACCAGTTTTAGACTAGTTTTAGACCTGTGTTAGACCTGTTTTAGGATAGTTTCAGACATGTTTTAGACCAGTTGTAGACTAGTTTTAGACCCATTTTAGACAAGTTTTAGACTAGTTTAAGACCCGTTTTAGACCTGCTTTAGATCTGTTTAAGATTATTTTCAGACCAATTTTAGACCAGTTTTAGACTTATTTTAGACCTATTTTAGATTTGTTTCAGATTTTTTTTTTGACCTGTTTTAAAATATTTTCAGACCCGTTTTAGGCCTGTTTTAGACTAGATTTAGACTAATTTCAGATCCATTTTGGACAAGTTTTAGACTAGTTTAAGACCCGTTTTAGACCAGTTTTAGATTCATTTCAGACCTGTTTTAGACTAGTTTCTGACCTGTTATAGACCGGTTTCAGTCCCATTTTAGACCAAACAGATACCCAAAAATAGGTCAAATAAGGTACAAATATACAGAGATGTTAATGTACGTATGTTAAGTAAATAAAAAAACATACGTATACAAGGCTAATACAAGAGGGGGGATAAGGCCATTTCAGTGCGTCCCACCGTCACACCCTCTTCCAGCAGTTTGCGCGTATGTCACAAACACATGGCGTTTTTTTTGTTCATAGAATACAATCTGTTAAGTTAGAACATGAAATCCCAAGACCAACATATTCCAAAGTGTTTTTCAGAAGTAAATAAATCCTCATAAGGCGTTCAGCAATAATCAGACCGAAGCGTTCTGTAAAACCCTCTAGTCGCAGTGCCTGGTTCACAGCGTTTCAGCAGCCACGCCTTGACGGCCTTTCAAAGAGGCCTCAGTTGGGCTTTTCTCTTGCGTCGCATCTCCTTTCACCGTGCACTTTCCTCCGCGCAGCCCTCAGAACAAAGCCAGTCTGTGGGGACAAAGCTCCTCTGTGGAACAAGAACACCTTTGTGACTCCTGTTATCTTTTCAAGTCACAAACAATGCGACTAATGCACACAAAAGGATGAAAACGTCTGGGTGGTGCACACCTCGCTTTTGTTACAGACACAGAAAAGGGAATCAGTATTTTCCCGAGCAAAACAGAACCCTTATTTTAGCCCAGCGCGTACGTACTGACATGATAGTACCTGGAAAGAATAAATATAGTGGCGGTAATAATGACTACCTACAACATTTGAAGAAAATTGCTCTATTATTTTGTGAAGTCTTGCTGCTGCGAAACTTAGGGACGGCAAAGACAGTCGTTCTGGTGTGAGAGGTGTTGACGGGTGTGCGCGTGTGTGTGTGTACGTGCGTGTGTGTGTGTACGTGTGTGTGTGCGCGTGCTTGTGTGTGCTTGTGTGTGCGTGTGTGTGTACGTGTGCGCGTGCTTGTGTGTGCTTGTGTGTGCGTGTGCTTTTTAAAATGTATTTTTCTTCACGGTTTTTCCTTTGATGTTTTTCTGATGCTCAATCTAAAAAAGGCGTCATGCTATTTGTTGTGAAGTTACTTGGCTAACTTGTTTTTGAAAAGTCTGGGGATTGATTTGAGAAATGCTATTTTCGCTTCAAAAACTTAGCTGGAGTTGTGTTTTTTGGTTGTTTTTTGTTTAGTTTTTTTCCCCGCCCCCACAGTTTTTATTTGTTTTTTCGTCTGACAAAAAGAACATAGAACAGGAACCGCACTGCAAACAAACATTCTACACAGTCCGAAATCTTCAAAGTCTTTTTTTTTTTCTTTTTTTTTCAAAAGTCGATTATAGTTTCAGTCCAGTCCTTGATTGTCGGTGCAGTTTGTGCCATAGATTTTTTTTTCATTCACACGTGTTTGAAGTATACTTTATATTTAGGCAGCTTCACTCCCCCCCCCCCTCCCCCCCCATCAACCCACTGTGTCACTGTTTGTCATTTTTGGGTACTGACAAGTGTTTATGATATATTTGATGATGTTTTTTGTTTTTTTTTTATGACGTATTCTGAGCATCTGCTATGGCGTCTGTAAGTGGCCACTCCTCTTTTAACCTCCGTCCCGACCTCAGTCTGCCATTTGCCGGACGAAGGCCTAATTGCCGAAACGTTGCCTTGTAAATACCTGTAAATAATAATCCACATTGCAAGTAAGACGGTGTGCGGGTTTTTTTTCCTCCGTTCCCCCATCATTCCCAAAACATGTGTAATAAGTCCTGACCAAGCCGAGCTCAACATCTGGAGATGAGTTCCCCGAGCGCTGCACTGCTTCTGAACAGGTTCAACCCCAGAGACGTTGAAGGGTGGGTCGAATGCAGAGGACAGTCAGAGTGAATCTTAAACCTGGGGCACTTGAGCCTTGAAAGGACGGAGTAAGTATTTATATGAATCGCTTAAACCAAGGGTGTCCAAACTTTTTTCATCAAGGGCCGCATTTTGAAACGGAGCAGAGGGCCACAGACAACCCGACAATGAAGTGAATCATTCGAAATGTTGCATTTGACATAGTTTTGATGGGCCTCCTCTTTAATAAGACTTGGAACATTAATATCACGTTGGTATAACATCAACATGCTTGAATTTTTCCAATTTTACTGTCAAAAGTACAACTTTTTGTTGTTTGGACCAACTTAGCAGGAAGCCGGAGGGCCAACAAAAATTGGTCTGAGGGCCGCATTTTGCCCCCGGGCCGTAGTTCGGACATGCCTGGCTTAAACCCTTTGGCTAAATGTCATGTTTTCTTTTCAAATAAACGGAACCGGGAGCAAAAAATGAATTAAAAAGACAGAGAGATCAAACAAACGATTCACAAAGTCCAACAGTAATTTTTTCTATATTTTTTTTATGTCAATTATAATGTCGGGCCCAGTCTTTGATCGTCGGTTCAGCTCGTGTCACGAATTGTTATTATGATGGAATTTTTCGCTGCTGCCAGAAGTATGAGAGGTATCCATTTATTGTGTCCATTGCAGCGGTTTTGAGGCTCGAAATACATACAGTAGCTCTGAAATTGAATGTGACGATGTGTGTTCTTCTTTTAAAAATACACTTTCTGTGGGGGGGAAAACAGTATTTACTCATTTATGAGAGAACACGTTGGGCAATGCCACTTTAACCTTAATTGTTCGCGGCTAATCATCATTTGTTCTCTCAGCCGGCCAAGAAGAAGTAATGACCAGACCGTTAAAACCGTTTGGCCAAAAAGCATTAGCTACAATATAAAAACAGTCTAAAGGAAAAAGACGACAGTAATGACATTAGTATAATAAAGCACCAGTGTTCGGAAGAATACTTTGAAAATGCATTTAGTTAATGGAATACTGAATGCCTGCGTTAAAATGTATTTTCTAATATATTCTGATACTTGGTCTAATCAGAGAAGTGTATTCTGAATACTTGGAACACTTTCACATTGAGTTGCTTTATATTATAGTGCGAGAACATGACATTAGATTAAAACTACTTTTTCATTTTTGTTTAATTCAATAAATAAGCTAAAAGCACATTTAACATAAAATGCACTCACTATAAGAGCTGCTTTTTCTACTTTTCTCACTAATTCAGTGCCGTTTGAAGCCTAAATTTTAAGATCAAATATGACCACGTTTTCCTCTGTTTTAAAAAAAAGTAACTGTAATCTTAATAACACAAAAGTAAATTATGTGTATATAGTCAGTGAAATTATTTAGCATACGTTTATTTTTATCTTATTTAATTAACTCAATTATTTTTTATTACTTGCATCATCATTTACATTTTTAAAATTATTATTATTTATATAATTATAATTTTTTATACTAATTCAATGCCGTTTGAAGCCTGAATTTCAAGATCAAATACCACTCGTTTTCCTGTTTTTAAAAAAGTAACTGTATTCTGAATAACACAAAAATAACTGTAAATTGTGTGTATATATTCAGTGAAATTATTTAGCATAAGTTTATTTTTATGTTATTTAATTAACCAAATTATTTTTATTCTAGCCTTAATATTATTATTATTTTTTTTATATATATTTTTTTATTATATTTGTTGTTTCATGTTGCACCTTTTCACCAAAGAAAGTTCCTAGTTTTTTGTGAATCTTGTTTTTATTCACTGACAATAAACCTTTTTTTGATTCTGGTTTCTGAAAAATAAACAGTAGTACAAGTAAAAATAGAATTACTGGACTGGAAAACAATTGCTCTGAATACGTATGTTACTTCCCAACACTATAAAGCACATTGTTAAGACAGAAAGTGGCAAATTATATGTATTTTTAACTATTATAGAAGGTCATTTGATCAAAAACATAAAGACCACCTTTCACCAAACCATGTAATCCGTGGTAATTACAGCTAAAATCATTCCGTTTCCTCATCCTTGGTGGGTGTTGCGTCAGTCGTATCAGTCAGGGATCGCCCCAAACCTGACCCGAAATGCTGTTGACAATCCTCCAGAACGGATTAGAAGAGTTTAGTTGTTCCATTTGTAGTCAATGCACGCGAAATATGGGATTTTGTCTGCACCAAATGCATAAATAATTAAAAATGCCGGATTTGAAAGTGGCAAGGACACAAATATAAGAAGCGCGGGCTTTTTACCTGTTTTGCACGACACAAAGCTAGTTTTAGGTCAAATCTGAATTTTGAACGGGATTATGGGTTTGGCAATATCGATTTCTGGAGTGTTCCGATATCGATAATATGACAATCCGACAGAAACGTGTGAAAATGTCTTTAAACGCATTAGTTGAGGTTTGATTTTCAGACAAATGTGAAATGTCTATAAAATTATACACAAAAGAGCAGAAATATCACCTTCTACCCTTAATTTTCAACATTTACAACAGAACTGCTTCTTTTTTTAATTTTTTTTTTTTTTATTCAGCTTTTTTATAGCATTTCTGCTCCGAATAATACACTCAATGTTCAAATTTCGGCATCTCTTCGAAACAACATTCACGATATTATCAACATTTCTATACACTGCCCACCTCTATGTGATTACATGTAACATTCTGTATGAAAAATGGGGGAGCACGGTGGCAGAGTGGTTAGAGCTCTCGCCTCCCAAGAAGGAAATCAGGGGTTCAATTCCTGGGTGAACGTTATCATCACATGATCTCTCTGGGTGGAGTCAGCATGTTGGAGTCAGCCTGTCCTCCCCGTGGGTTCTCTCCGGGTTCTCCGGCTTCCTCCCACCGTCCAAAGACACGCAGGTGTTAGGTCTGTGTGTTTCTCTGTGTTAACCCTGCGAAGAGTTGGCCACTGTCCAGACTCCAGCGACCCCTAACGGGAACAAGCGGTAGAGAATGAATGAATGTATGAAAACTCAAATCTGATTGATTGATTGAGTTTGAAGCTCATCTCTGGAGATCAAAAACAGAGACATTCAAATGATGAATTGTCTCTCTGCCCTTTGCGATCATAAAGTCATCATAAAGTGACAGGTTTTTATGATTTTCAAATTTTGACTTTAATTGGTGTATAGTACCTGTTGTACATATAAATTATAGTTTTACACCAATCGACATTACACCAATTTACAAAATCTGTTGAAAAAAACGTGACATCAGAAATCAGAATCAGGTTTATTGCCATTGTCAATGAACAAAATTCACAAACATAGGAACTTGTTTCGACATTAAGGTGCAACATAAAACACTGATCAATATAATAAAAACAACATAAATGAAATCAAAAGGGCATGCATTTGGAAACTGTTAAAATGTACTATAGTATAAGATAAAAACAGGCTTATTATGTACACAACAATTTACAATTAAATTTACAGTTGCAGTGCAGAAAGTGACAGTGCAGAGAGTGATGAATAGTGTCGTTAAAGTAGCAGGTGTTTAGAAGTGTTCATGAGTCCAACGGCAGAGGGAAAGAAACTGTTCTTGTGGCGGGAGGTTCTGGTCCGGATGGACCGTAGCCCCCTGCCTGAGGGGAGTGGTTCAAATAGACCATGTCCAGGGTGAGAAGGGTCAGCTGTGATCCAACCTGCTCTTCCCAGAGCCCTGGAGACGTACAGGTCCTGCAGAGATGGAAGTCTGCAGCCGATCACCTTCTCAAGGCAGATTGTAACTGCAAGCCTGTTTTACAGCTCGTTTGGAGAGGCACAGTGAGCAGGCCGTTACAGTAGTTCTAATCTACTAGAGACAAACGCATGGATAAATGTTTTCCAGGTCTGGTTTAGACACTATACTTTGGCAATGTTTTTTTTAGATGGTAAAAAGCTGCTGATGTGATTGATCTGACGTGGCTGTTAAAAATTCAAATCTGAGTCCATTATTACCCCCAATTTCTAACTTTGATTTGTAGGTTTTAGAGCGAGACTCTGGAGGTGACTGTTAACACTTTCTCTTTGTTTCTGTGGCCAAAGACGATGATTTCAGTCTTGTCTGAGTTCAGCTGGAGAAAGTCGTTTTGCATCCACACACTGATCTGTTGAATGCAGTGACAGAGTGAATCCACTGGTCCATATTCACCTGCCGTCAGTGAAACATAGATTTGAGTGTCGTCTGCGTAATTTGTGATAGGACACATTCTCGCTGCGTACCAACTGACCTAAGGGCAGCATGTAGAGGTTGAACAGAAGGGGTCCCAGGATTGACCCTTGGGGCACCCCACAGGTCAGGGCATGTGGTCTGAGACACGGTTACCAATTTCGACGAAGAACTTCCTGTCTTCCAGATAGGACTTTAACCAGTTTAGAGCAGTGCCAGTGATGCCCACCCAGTCCTCTAGTCTCTGTAAGAGGGTCCCATGATCGACAGTGTCAAAAGCAGCGCTCAGATCTAACAGAATTAAGACTGAGGCTTTGCCCGCGTCAGTGTTCAGGTGGATGTCATTTGTCACCTTGACAACAGCAGTCTTAGTGCTGTGATGAGGTCTAAAACCTGACTAAGCTATTTTGAGTTGCTTTATCCATTTTGTCTTGCATTAGAACTCAATACTCAAAGTCAGTTCGCTTTTAGCTCCGATGCCAGTTTTACACACTAATCTTAAATAAAACACCAAAATGTTTACAGACTCAACAATGACTTTTATCGAGGCTTTAACTTCACTTAAAAGTGATCAATCGCATCAGCATGAAACGAAGACTAATTTATTTAAAATGTGATCAAATCCTGGATCCGTTTAAGAACACGCCGGATCCATCAAAGTCTTGCAGCCCGAAACGCAGACGCTTGTAAGTATATTATTACTACTTGCAGTTTCTTTCGGAGGGAGAGCTGCGTGCTAAGCCTCCTGCAAATACAGAGACGATACTTTGAATTAATCCCAGACGATTTGCATGAGAACTGAACCAAGCGTTCAAGTCAGTGTCACGGATGTGCCACTGTACCAGCCTGATTGTAGGGTTTATGCGCCTCGCTGCAATTATTGATCAACTAATCGTGACTCTGACTATGAAAAAATAAATAAATATTGTAATCTTTATCTGGACTACACTGACTCTAAAACGCATACGAAAAGACTATTTTATTACAAAGAGAGCGGCCTTATTGAATCAAAATGTCAATAAAGAATTGCCAGTTTGGATTTAATACTCTTTATTCATTCACCCATCGTATTTCTACCTTTTTATTTTATTGATACTGTATTTAATTCTCAACTAGCAATATCAATAATTGTTTGACTAGTCGGCTAATCAGGAAATGACTTTGGTCGAGTACTAAAATAAACAAAGGCCAAAGTAACAAAGACATAAGTGAAATGATAAACACATGGATAATATATACAAATATGTGTCTAAATAAAAAAAAAAAGGCACTACGCTATGTGTGATGGGAAATATAATGCAACGTAAATGAGCTGTAATGTGATGTGAACACTGTGGCAGAGCGATCGGCACAGATGCGTAGATAAATGCGTACATTGAAAAGACAGGCCTCGACTCAAACGTTCAAATACATGGCTGAAAACTGTTCTGTTCAGCTGCGCATTTGATTTCAACCGCAATCTTCTCTTTTAAAGTCAATTGCATAATAAGTAATTATGTGACTGCATCTTTTTTTTACTGAGAATTACTTTGTTCTCTGCAAATAAACGTGCTGTTTCGCTTTCGCTTGATGGCTCTAACCGTTTATTAAATGTAATAATACTCTGTTCATATTCAATGTTCTCGCTGTAATCCGCGTCTGCCGACACACGCGCTCAAAGGCCGGACCCTCCCAAAGACCCGCCTGTTGATAATTGCTCGTAGTCTCTTCATATTACATGTTTACACTGGGACGAGCTGAACATTGCCAGCTTTGTGCTCGCGCTCAATCACCAGCGCTATTTACTTTTGCAGATTTCATTGTGGCACCGGCAGACAAAACAAAACCCATGTAATCAGTGCTCGTGTTTGTCGAGGGGATGACTCGCTGATGACTCGCTGCGCACCGTCTGTCTCTCAAACCGGGCCCTCCCTCCCTCCCCCCCGAGCCGAGCGGCGGCGGCGGCGGGGGCGAACGCGGCGTCGACATTTACATGGCAATAAAGTCGAGGCTTGATGACTTATTGGAAGCGGGCACGGGGTAGACTTTAATTCCCAGCGCCGGCTCGTAAAAGGCCGCGGCCCCTTTTTGTCGGCGCCGCCTTTCTAAAGATGATCCTCCGACAGGCGAACAATGTCATACTTCGTTTTACGGCCTCAACCTTCGTTTAAGAGCGCTCGCGCACGAGGTCGTACAAGCACTAAAGAGGGAACGTTCCTCGGCAGACGCAGTAGGAAAACACCGTCAAGGGTCTGATGGAGTTTTGTGACATTTCCACCGGGGGCAGAGGTAGAGTGTAACGGTTGAACCTGAAGGCACAGTTTAACGTGGGCAATATTGATTAAAAGTAAAAGTTCCCGATAACAATAATCAAACTATAGTATATTATATTATCAATCCAATCTTTAAACGTGTTAGCTGAGGTTCGGTTGGAAGACAAATGTGAGATGTCTGTAAAATGACAATCACAAAAGTTTTTTATTTCTATTTAGCATTTTTTACTACAAACAATGTGTTTGATATTCAATGTTTATTTTATTTTGTATTATGTATAATTTTTTGAATAACGACAATAACATATTACAAAAAATAACATAACAATACAATCACAATAAACCCCAAAAAAAAAATCAAATTTAGCATTTTTAAAAAACAATATTCACGATATTATCCACATTTTGAGATATTGCCCTCCTCTAATGTAGGGGCTATTATTTTTGAGGCAAGTTTAGAGAGTAGAGTTTACCTTAGTCATGCTCGATCATGAAAAAAATAAAAAAATAAATCACAATTATTTAAATCATGATTGAATTCGCGACTATTCAAACGATTATTTGCGGAGAGAGAAGATGGTACTTCAACGTTCCGAAAATGAAGATAATAAACAGATTCAAACCAAAAGTAGACGACATATCTCACGCAAATACACAGTTGTAAAAGTACTCTGCCCGTGGAAAGGTAAAATGCCCGTGGAAAGGTAAAATCCGCGTGGAACTTTTCAAGGAAACCCGTACAAACGCACCCAACGCTCTTAGTTGACGTTAATTATCTCAATTACTCGACCACAGCAATAATTGTAATTGAAGTTTGATCCATTGCGCGGCCCTGGTTTACTTTGATACGTTTGGACCCTGTATAATACGGGCCGGAGAGAGCGCGGGGGCTGTTACCGTGGCAGCTGCGGCGGCCATCTTGCGAGTGGAGAAGCAGCGAAATTCGAATTGGAAATAATGTAAAAACACGGAGATGAAAATCACTGATAAAAGGGTTTAAATGAACATTTATTGGTATATTTGTGTCCTAATGCAGAGAACTCCACCAGTGTCTGTCAGAGTTATGAATATTCACCCTAAAAATACTGCACTGGTTTATATTTTATAAATCAACACTGATTTATTATCCAAAGTCAAAAATGAGCATTATATAAATTGCAAAACCCAAAAAGTATTTATCACAAAAGTATGATTTAAAAGTCCACTTCCCTACTCTTTTGTATGTTCTTCAGTCGAATTGTCCTGCACGCCATGGAGCCAGAACTGGACGTTGGTGGTTAATAGGTTACCATGGCGATGATCTCTCTAGCTGTTATTATAAACCATTGTTTGGGGCAATCACAATCACAGCAACATTGTGGTTTTGGGCCAAAAATCACACAAAATGAGCCTGAAAAAAACCCATTCCTTTTTCTGTTTTAGCACAAACTTGAGATAATTTTGCTTCTGAAATGCGCTTTTTTTGCATTTGTGGATAGAAACGTTTTACTGGAATGCGATGTTTTGCCCAATCAGTTTGAATTATCCCACTGAATGTGCCTTAAACTGGCCTTGATGAAGCCGGTCATGTATGATTTAGGTCGGTTAGAGACACCAGAGCACCCAAAAGAAACCACACAAGGAGAGATAACGAACTCCTCCCAGTAGAGCCATGACTGATCCTTTTGACTGGGACATGAGAATGCTAACCACTCTACCACCATTTTAATGATGCCTTTTGCCATGGGATGAAAGAACAACCATTTGCAGAGTGTTTTTCTTGCTAATAAATCGATCGGTTTCAAAGTGTCCAAATGATGACCGTTTAAGCCTTTTTTAACCATTGATTTTACCACTAAAATGCATTTAAAACAGTCTGTTATTATAGTCAATCGATTTAAATAGGTGTGGAGCAGTTTGGAGCTATGGAAATACAGATGAATCACTGTCCTAACACTGCAGATTAAAAAAAAGAAGTAACACATGGACGGTCCTGGGTGTGAATCATGGGCCGGGGTGTTTCTGGATTTTGCATGTTCTACCTGTGTCTATGTAGATTTTTTTCCTCTGGTTCCCATTATTTCCTCCCTTTAAAACAGATTTTGAACAGGACTTTGCCGTGAAACAATGGCTGTAGTTCCTCTTGTCTCGCTCACACTCGTTTGCATTTACTGAAATGACTCGAGGCTAATTTGAATAAACCTTTATCATTAGACGGGCTCCTGAAAGCACAAATACAACAACCATACTATTGCTGTTTTATTTAAAAAAACAGAACATGCTATTTATCTGTTTTAATGTCGCTTTTGTTGGCCATTTACAATAATTCCTATATGGACTATGGACTATGGAACATAACATTTTTGGGGGGCAATATTTATCATTGCTACTTTTTCTCTGTGGATAATATTTTGCTATTTCTTTTCTGTACTACAATAAGATTTGAGCTGAATAAATAAGATGTATGACTCATAGATACAGACTAGCTTCTAAAATCATATTTATTTATTTATTGCCGCTCATGTTTTTAACAATATTCTACATTTACAATAGTTTTGTTGGGTATGCAGTTGTGTCAGTGGCATAAATTACGTTTCTATACGATCGTTTATTGGCTATTTTCTTCAAAAATATCACAGTCCAACATGTATAACTGTGACGGACCTGTATTCGCAAAAACATTGGAGAATTCTGTCATAGTATGTAACTGCTTTCAGTGTATCTTTGCTGGTTTTCTCCCCGAGGTCGTACATCCCGCCACTGAAAGCCGTTTGTTTAAAAGCACTTCGCTAATCACATGCTTCTCCAGTGACAAACAGAAAAAAAAACGACTGTGTTCGAAACCCACAAAAGCCTTCTAAAAGCTGCATTGTCCAGTCGGATTCTGTGCTTGGCCTTTCTCACAGCTCCAGTCTGGTGTGAGAGTAACAGGTGCATGATGGGAACCCAACGCTAGCTCCGGTGTAGGTTTACCCCCTCCTCGGGCCAGCCGCGTTCTCGGGTGTCGCAACGGGTTCAGCTGCGAGACCAGAGTCCAACTGTTACCTGCGGAAGTCACCTGACAGTTTGTGACTTGTGATTTATCGCCTCCGGACGAGAGGAAATATGTTCTGAGACCGAGAGTGCCCCTGACGCGCGTTTTGGTGTAATGTCGCTGCTGGCCACTAGAGGATGGCGCCAATGTTTATTCTACTACCAATGAATACAGTTGTCAAGCAAAACGCAAATACTAATCTGTACTAAAACAAGTATTGAAACTCATTTGAGGCAATATCGATATGAAAAAGGAGTTTTCTTTATCTATATCAGATGTTAAAGAAACTATTATCTTGAACATGTATATATATTCTTCAAACTTCTTCCTTTTAGTATGGAAATTGAGTTGATTCGTAGACTTCAATCAACATATTTCAACCTTTGTTTGTCTAAAAAAATCCATCCAAAATGTCTCCATGCTATACAAGCTAAACAAAGATGTTCAAATTCTATATTTATGATCGAAGGTTTTGTATCAAACTGCACAGATCTGACATTCAAGGTCTGAATAACAAAAGGTATGAAGCTTTTCAAGCAGGTTGTAAAAGAAAATCAAATGAAAAGCGTTGACGTGTTGAAAGAATAATTTGGCTTGGAGAACGAGGGCTTTTATAGATAATTACCAACGAAGAAATTATTACAATGATGAGATTAAACAAAGCAGTGACCTTTATAATCCTCTAACTTTTTATTAAGGCTTACAAATCAGAACTTTCAAGGGGAATTCAGAAATACTGGACTGAGATCAATAAAGCGCTACTTTGCGGCTATTTTTGACATCACCATCCCACTCGCTTTCAGATCTATGTTTTTGGGCTTCGAGACTCCAGCCATGGATACACTAAATGGATACCTCTGGAACATTCTTCTAGATTTAGGGGGAAAAAAGCCATCACTGAGAATTGGATGACAAAAACCAATGATTGAGGACTGGACCGACATTATAATTGACATTCGAAAAATAGAAAAAAATTACAATCAGACTAAATTTGGAAATTGACAAATTTGTTTGACGTTTGACCAAATGGGACAAAAAAAAATAATTTGTGTTTAGGATTATTTGAATTGTTTGTATTCTGTCGTTCTGTGTCTCGTTCTATGTTCTTATTGTGTTGTTTTGTAAATGAGAGAAAAACCCAACTGAAAAACAAATACAATATTAATAATTTCTGATTTATCGGCTCCAAAAGTAATCACAAATTGCAGCCGTACTGGTTGAAAAAGTTATTGCTTAAAAGTATTTTCACTCCTCCCGCATAGTCATAGTGGTTCTTTCGCTTCCCTTTTTCCATACACATTTGCGCATTAGATTAAATAGCTTTTTAAGAGTTTTCCCACATTGGTGTGCGTTCCTGGAGCAAAGTACTGGGGCGCGTTATTACGTACGTGCCCGTGTGGAGGCTTCAATATCGCAGGTCAAATATTTGATGTCAAAATTGCTTTTCTATCCGTCTTTGCCCACAGGAAACGTATAGAAATGTCCCCCCGAATCCGTCGCGGCAGACACATAAAGGAAAAGCACTATTGCAAATCACTCTTATTGAATGAACGCGCGCCTGTTTGTTGGACCAGGTTTTTCCACCGCTGCCTCTGGTACGCGGCAATCAAGAGCCGGCAGGAATGTCATTTATAGATGAATTGAATCGAGCGAGAACCTATTTTTATTACGGAAAATAATCAGCGGCAATCACGGCAAGCACATTTTTCCTGTCCACTCAATAAATAATAAATGCTTGTTTCTTTTTTACTTTTCATTAGCTATATGGCATTGTGTGTTCGTATTAGGCTAGTGTAGTCATTTTATTTTCTGGACTCTATATACAAGCTCTAAAACACATTCGAAAATATTTTTTTTTAACAAGCACAGCGGCATTATTAAATTAGATAAATATAAATATCATCAATAATACACTTTATTTATTCGAAAACCTTTATCTGGTTAAAAATGACTCAATGTACAGTAGAAATAATCGTTTGGCTAATCGAAAAAAAAGATATCGCTGTCGTCGAGTAGTAAAATAATCGGTTAAACAACAATTTATTTTTTAAGTTTTGTTAATCTGCTTGACATGTTTCAGCTTCTCGCAGTAGCCTTCCTCAGCGTCTCAGGATGGTGCAGTGACGTTGCCTGACCAGCCAAGACCGCGCGCTTTGACAATACTTTCTTTGGTCTGGAATCATATCCAAAGAACGTGATTGACAGGTGGCTTGACCAACCAGAGAAACATTCATGTCTAAACGAACATGGCGGTTTACTGGGGAAAAAAGAGGACTGAAAAACGGTGACAACAAGCGACGCACTAAACTCTGAGGTAAATTAAGTTATGTATTTTTGTTCGAGCATATTTGAGAGACACGTGCTGCAAATTGGCCGCTGTGGTTGGATCGTCCCACGCCCCCTCATGATCCGATTCCAGACCCAGAATGTAGAAGGTGGCTGCTTACGTGGTTTTGTCAGACTGTAGGGGAAGCTTACGCCCCCTACTGTCTGACGTCTTGTCCGGGCCCGCAGCCCGAGTGCGTGATAAGGTGTAGGCTCCCTCATCTCGATTCATGCCCCTTGGACCTCGCTCCTGTGACACTTCTGAGGAGGGCTTCTGGAAGTATAGCTGAAACATGTCAAGCCTGATCAATAAGAAAGTGTGTGACTGATCTTATGAACCGTGCTTGTGAACCGTAGATTTTTATGCCGTCATTTTACCAGGAAGCTGCTATCGTACACATGATGTTGAAATGATGTAACACCGTAATGCTGTGTGCAACTGTGACTGTGTGTGTGGAATTGTATTGTTACGCAACTACAAGTGGCACCGGAGCCCAAGGCAAATATCCTCTCGGGGGCGATAAGCTTCACCTTATTTTACCTGACCTACAAAAGAATAACACACAAAATAAGTGATTCTCGATACAGAAAAGGCAGGAGATTACTAGATAGCTTTACAGAATCATTCCTTCCTCAACTTGGATACCGTTTCCACCCAAGGGTCCAGCGCCGCAAGCCTCTGTCGTTGTAATTATTAACTTCGTTGCTTTTAGCGTGTGTGAACAGTCTGGGGCTGGGGCTTGTCAAAGAAAAACCAGGAAGCGGGAGATGGTCATGTTGGCAGAGATAACACGAGGCTATTTACTCTCCCAAAAAGGAGGGGGGCAAATCTGCTGGGAGCCTGGGTGGAGGGGTAAACTAGAGCAAACTCCACGCAGCCCGTAAACTCTGGGGATTAAGCACGTTTCAAAAAGCCGCCCTTTGCCCCCGTGTTTTTTCTTCAATCCGCGTGTGATGTGTTCAGGCGCGGCGTGATGTAGGTCGCCGCGGCGTCCGAGAGACAAAGGTCACAAACAAGTGCCCCCACACAGAAGAAAATAACAGAGTAAAGAAACAGGTATCTGAGGAATGATCAATTATCTTGCATTTATTCAATTACAGCTGTTTTTATGTGAAAAAATACGACCCCTTCTTTCCATGGGGATAGTTAAAGTGTATTTCCAATCCAAGTTTATTTCTATTGCACTTACAACCAGAATCAGAAGTTTATTGCTATTGTCAGTGAATAAGAACAAGAGTCACAAACTAGGAACTTTCTTTGAAACATGAAACAACAATATAATAGCAGAATAGAATAAAAAAATAAATAATAATAATTAAAAAAAGAAAGAGAAAAAAATAAAATAAATAATAATAATAATAATAATAATAATAATAATAATAATAATAATAAAGTATGAATTAAAAAATGGGGTTAACTAAATAAAATAAAAATTAAACTTATACTAAATACTTTGACTGAATGAAAACAAGAGTTTGCCACGATGATAATAAAAACATTATTATGAAGCAATGAAAAAGACAAAACATTTTAAAAAAAATTAAAAAATACATACAAATACACTGTACTCTATAAAAGTCAAGCGTTCTGTACAAGTTGTAGTCGTGCGAGAGACATTTCGTTGAGACCAACATAAAGCGCATCGCAGTAATCTTGGCGATTAGTGATGAAAGTGTAGATCGGACAGGTTAGACCATATAATTCACTGAAACGTTAAACATGATTACATTTTAGGCTTCACTAAACATTTGCCCATCAAATGTTCACGTCGAATCATCAGTTAAGCTTTATTTGTCTGTACACAGTTTGCACTTTTTCGACATAGCAGAATTTTCGGAAATGCCTCAAAGAAGTAAAGCATGTGCGTCCACGTCAATTAAACAATATATATTTTTAATCATGGGAAAATAGGCCGCCTATTGGAAAAAATAAGACCACATAATAATATTAAAGAAACTACTTTTGATTTGTGTTGAAAATGACTGTCTACTGTATCAAATATTTCAAAAAGTGTTTTACTAACAGTGAAACGTTAGTATTGTGACAACACTTAAACCCTGACCTTAGTTAAAAATCCCATTGAGTTAACCTCATTCGGCCACAGAGGAAGAACATGCAAACCGACTCCCATCCCAAACTCCGTCCTTCATTTTAGCCCCGAACGGTGTTAAAAATGTTCGCAGCAGCTTTTTGGCTTTTGCACTTCCTTGTCAGTAATGCATTGTCCCATAAATCCTTAACACAGTCAAAAAGAAACACGATATCGCTGAAGAATTATATAGTAAAACCAGTCAAAAAGAGCTTCCGTCTGAAAAATGCAGGAGATTTGAACGTGAGGCAAATTGAGTGTGATGCGCGTTCCCCCGCCCTGCCTGTTGTTTCTCCTGCACGTCTTGGATGACTTCTCAGTGGGCAAACAAATCAGGAGCAACTGACTTAGGAAAAACATGTCCTCCACTGCCTCGCGACGATCAACAGAGCCACTCAGAACACGCACTTAAGCCATTAAAAAGATTGTCGTCAAAGCCCAGGACAGAGCAAGAGCTGCTACATAACAATCTGAAACGAGGCAACAAGAAGCCAAGCCAAATATGCACTCACCTCTTACTTAATTATTTATACACAAGGCTATTCAGAAATGAGGTGCAATGATATGCTTTTCCACTATGAATAATGTTTGTTTTTACTGACAGTGCTCATCTCGGCGACTTGTTAATTTTTTTTCATGTGTTAATGTTCATGGACTTGGTTTAATTACCCAAAACATGGTGGTACTTTTTAAACCCTTACTTTTTGTCCTTTTGTCTGCAAAACGGGGGCGTGTACAGCGCGTGATGTGAGTCACATGGGGTGAGCAATTCCGGATCCAGAATACACACTTTTGCAATACTTGTGACTCACCACTTCCTGCGCCGCGCCTCGAGTCAAACTCAAACAGAACTGTGCAATCAGGTCTGTTTATTTCAGTTATGCATATGAAATGTTTTACTTCGCTCACACATGTACTAAAATGGGAACAAAACAGAAGATTAGCATGACATGCACACTCGTTAAACAAGTGTGCTCATTAGTCATCTATTGTTACGAACAAAATACAAATTTGTGTCGTCTCAGATTAACAGGGTTTTATGATTCGTTATGTTATAATCCATCGTCAACCACGACCCTCGGTGAGATGAAACGGTGACCAGACTGGTCTGTACAGAGCGAGACCAGTCTGGACTTTACAGGCAAAGGCCCGAGGGTGGCGCCATACTTTTAGCTACATTTAATTTGGCAATTACAGCATTTTGTTGAGTAAAGAATGATAAAAAATAACATTGTATAAATACTTATGATCTTTTTCGTCTCCTCTGAGTGGGGTGGCACCCGAGATGTCCAATCAGATTTTAGACTAATGACCACTTGTGGAAGCTCATGGGACAAACAGACAAATAAACAAACAAATGAAGAAATAAAGAAATAGATCATGTTTATATTTTGTTGGAACCAACCAGTTTTCTTGTATGTTAATTCAGGCTTTTTGAACCCTTTAGTATTGAATATGTTTGAAGAAATAAGTAAAAGCAATTCAATCCTAACTTACAAGAAGCATACGAAAGACCACAGTTGCCAGCAGAGGGCACAAGGACTCAACTTGGCTGCTATCACTAAATTATATGTACCCAAAAGAGGCTGAAAACAGTAGCAGCTCGCTTCAAAGTTGAGTCTTGGTGTACAGGCAACTTGAGTGCTAAAGCGAAGCGGGAATAAACTTCAGAATCTCTACAGATCGAGATGATGAGTGGTTTCTTCCTGGAACTTGCATTTGTTGATGACGGCACAAACACAACACCTATAATTGCGTCTCGAAATACACCTGCGTCCATATACGATCCATTTAGTAATCTTCAACGGTTCTTTTTCTTGTTGGCAAATTGTTGTAAGGCTTCAATTACTGAGGATATTGCAGAGTCCTCTGTTAAGAATGAAGTATCCAGTCTCCATGGACCTGCTTATCCTGTAGTTCAGACCTCTAACTGTACAAACATGCTCTGAAATGCTAGTCTCTTTTAGCATCGTATTCGAATGACATATTTTTTAAAAACGGTGTCCAGATGACCACATTTTTGAAACCTTTTCGACCGTACTATTTTAGTGTTGTCTAAAAAGCACCGGCAAACGCTCCTGACTCGCATCGTGCTTTAGCCACATTTGCAATATATGACAAAAGCAATTAGAATCATGCCTAAAAAAAAACAACAACAAAAAAACCTCAAAAGACCTAAATTAGGGCTAGACGACAAAAATCTATTCTTGCTCTGATCCATGTAAGGGTCTGGTATTTTTGTCATATATTTCAGTTCTTCTATGTGTAAAGCTGCAAACACGGACATTTTTGCACTCCTCACTCATCAAATCAGCCTGAGAACCAAAAAGAACCAAAAGCACATCCCTCTTCAAGGACTTGTAATGCTTTATTTTTTTTATTTTTTTTGTTGCACTTTTAACCTTGCTAAAACATTGTTCCCGCATCAAAAACATACATGAAGTTGTATTTTGCTTCGCTCGCGCTTGCTTTGCTTGTTGTAATCCTGTTTGCGAGGTTGTCTCGCTCTGAGCCGAGGAAAATCACTCCTTCTCAGATTTCCCAGATTGGTGACGTCAACGGTAGAGCTCCAGACGAAGTCCATAAATCGTCACCAGACTCAAACATTTCTGCCGTCAAATTGGGTCCATTACAACTGCATGCTTGTGTTAGCATGTCAGGGCAAGCTAGCTTTTGTTGTTTCCTTCTCTGTAACTCCCTCCGCAGCCAGGTAGATAAAGTGCTAACACAAATCCTGATGAAGGAACACCTGACTGACAGACAGTAATGTATGCATTCAGTAGAAGATTGTACTCAAGACCATGTTTAAAGGACATTATTACCAACCCAAATAATGCATGTGTGTCCTTTAAAAACAGTAAATCTACAGCGTGCTTGAATTTGTGATCACATTGAAATTGTGATGTACGCATTTGAACATTTTGATAGATATTCCTTGGCTTTTCGCCCATCCCTGACCCCGATGGTGGAAGATATTTGCCCTCCACTCAATAGGAAAGTCCCTGCCCCACCCACCGCATCCATCACATCAGCCCAGCGCGGGGCCAAAGCTACACAATATCCCACACAATCACAGCGCAAACAGGCACGCCCACATCGATACTCCTCTCTGCCTTCACACAATGGGCCGGAGCAGTTATTTGTCAAAGTGTTTTCTTGTGGTCCCACCCCCCCGGCCCCCGGGCCCTCTCCCCCGCTCACGGCGCATACGCTCTCAGGTAACAAAGAAACTGGACTCCATTCTCCCCCAGTGAAATCTCCACAATAAAGAGAAAGGGTATTATTCCACAAGAAAGAAAACATTTTTTGCTTTGAAATGGTAGTAAATGTAGTCCTCTTTGTGACAAGGCAAGAAGGAATAACAACTTGAACAAAAGATGTACGCTAACCTGTTCTTATATTATATAGCATTAGCCTTACGCATGTTAAGTTTTTTTTCATGTAATAAAGTAAAATCTGTTTTACCCCAGTACAGATATGTTGTAAATGCAGCTCTTAGGGTAAATAGAGGCCGCTGTGTGCCCTAATTGTAGAGAGTTGTATTACCCGCGAAGCAAGTGCGCTGTTAGCATGCTAATGTTTGCTAGCATGTAAACTCTGCTCTGGGCTCTGGAAGTTGCGGAAAGTGCGTATAAACTCATCGCGGTCAATCATTTGCAGCTCAGAATGCAGTAGCTGAATGTAAAGCGTTATTTTGTTGACACGTGTAATCGCTTTTACTTCAATTTACTTTTTAAATGTCCGATCACGTAGGCCGAGGTGAACTACACATTTAGTTCTATTTGTAGAACTTTGGAGAGGTTCAACTAACTTGTAATAATAATCGAGATTCTAATCGTCAATAATCAGTAAATATAAGTCAGTAAAAGCTTAGTTTGGAGCAGAGTCACACTTTGGAGGAAATGTGTGTTAAATGGCATTGATTATATAACTCTGTATTGTTAATGTTCATGGAATTAATATTGAAAGTAAGTTTCATAGGTTTTTGTCAAATGGCCCAGTCCAAAGTTCAACATTGTCGTTGAGAATGACCGTTTCTTTCCTTGGTGCTGACGTCAGGCTTTGGCTCCAGTTTCTGGTGTAGTGGGACGTTGGGATAAAGTGTCACTTCCGACCGTTCACTGAGACCGTGTGATGGTTTGAAATTCAAAATCGAGGCACCGCGAAGAGTGACGGGAACAGCAGGCGGTTCACTTGTACTTGATTAATAATGATTTGGCTCATAAGTCTTAATGATGACTGTTTGGAACATCTCACCTGTAGAGGAAGAACAGACTTAGAATCATTTATTAGTTATGGTTTGGATTTGGAGGGGCAGATCAAGGGTCCATATAATTCAGAATGGAATTTAATCAAATTTTTTTTTTTTTCAAGCAGTCATTTTTTATCGTAATTAAATTTGATTCATTGCACATTTTATTATTTATTATTCAGTATTTTAGGCTTCAGTCAATGCATGTTTCTAGGAGAACATCACAAGAAGCTCTCGAGTTCAATTTAGGGTTTTTAAGATACTTTGCCTCAAGGTAGGTGCAGATACGTAGAGCAAAATAATAACATTGCTGTGACATGTCGTGATTTACATTAGTCGTTGGCGCGGTCCTACTTCCGACAGCGCCCTCTACGGTCCGACTTCTTCAGAACACTATCCCAAGTATGCGAAAGCAACAACGCCCCCTCGTCTCGGTTTAGTGTGCTCCCAAGTGTAACTCAGCCGACGAGAGGAGCGACGTCACATGAGTTTTCTGAAGATGACCGCAAACAAGCCGTCGAACAAGTCTATAAAAGGAATTAAAAGTATTTCGATTTAAAGAAGAATAAAGCAATCTTTTTGAGTTACCGTCTGCTCATGAAATTGTACCCAGAGACACTGTTTGAAGAATGGGCCAAAAGACTCAAATTAAATAATAGCTCGCAGCGCTCCTATTTCCAATAAAAAGCAAATATAACAATTCAAAAAACCCCAAAGTGTCAAGTTTAGCGCTGAATTTGTGGATAAGGCTTTGCTCCGGGGTGTTTTCTCCTTCCGCGTTTGAAATCTGATTTAAAAGCTCTTTATGTTGCTGGGTAAACATATCAGCGGTTTAGGCACATTGTAAATACTCTATGTTTGTCGCGTTGGCTTGCTCTGGGTCCCGGTGCGACTCTCGCCGTTCAGAGTGTTTACCCTGACAGAGACTGTAGCTGTATGGATGTACACGCGGCTAACGCTAATCCAGGGCTCTGTACCACTCAATTACGTTCAGTTCCATTCAGGCCCACAGAGGAATAATCTGAGGAATCTGTTCGAAATAAAGCATTATTGATTGAAGAGCTGCATTGAAAACATGTGATTAATGCGACGACATGTAGTGGACCGTCTACTGCTAATGAACACTACTTTATTGACTAAATTAAACTACTCTTGGGTAAGAGCAAATCAATATGTGTAATCACAACATTGATTTGGTCAAATGTTATAATTGCATTTTTAAAATAATGTAATTTTGAATAGATAATTGATGTTTTTATATTTATATACGCATTTGTCCTGCTGAAACAAGGCAAGGCAAGGCAAGGCAAGTTTATTTGTAGAGCACAATTCGTACACAAGGCAATTCAAAGTGCTTCACACAACAGGAAA
Organism: Chaenogobius annularis; assembly: GCA_015082035.1. Classification (NCBI taxonomy): domain Eukaryota; kingdom Metazoa; phylum Chordata; class Actinopteri; order Gobiiformes; family Gobiidae; genus Chaenogobius; species Chaenogobius annularis. The sequence continues at coordinate 48,167 of BJKM01000658.1, forward strand.
AAATGCATTAAAATCACAAAGACATGGCAGAAATCACAATCTTAGTTCAAGACATAAAAGAGAAGAGTGCAAAGAAAAGCATTTCAGTCATATGCACAGCCAAACAAAACAGTTTTTAGTTTAGATTTGAACATTGCCAGAGTAGCGGCCTGTCTCACATCCTCAGGAAGACTGTTCCAGATTTTAGCTGCATAAAACTGAAATGCAGATTCCCCATGTTTAGTCCTGACTCTGGGCACCAGCAGGAGGCCGGTCCCTGAGGTCCTCAGAGTCCGAGATGGTTCATATGGCACTAACATGTCCGAGATGTACTTTGGTGCTAGGCCATGGAGAGACTTGTATACAAGCAGAGGCTGCTTTGAAGTCTATTCTCTGAGCCACAGGGAGCCAGTGCAGAGACCTGAGCACAGGACTAATGTGATCGTACTTCCTGGTTCTAGTCAGGACCGAGCAGCGGCGTTCTGGATGTACTGCAGCTGTTTTACAGCTCGTTTGGAGAGGCCAGTGAGCAGGCCGTTACAGTAGTCTAATCTACTAGAGACAAACGCATGGATAAGTCTCTCCAGGTCTGGTTTAGACACTATACTTTTGATTTTGGCAATGTTTTTTAGATGGTAAAAAGCTGCTGATGTGATTGATCTGACGTGGCTGTTAAAATTCAAATCTGAGTCCATTATTACCCCCAGATTTCTAACTTGATGTGTAGGTTTTAGAGCGAGAACTCTGGAGGTGACAGTTAACAATTTCTCTTTGTTTCTGTGGGCCAAAGACGATGATTTCAGTCTTGTCTGAGTTCAGCTGGAGAAAGTTGTTTTGCATCCACACACTGATCTGTTGAATGCAGTGACAGAGTGAATCCACTGGTCCATATTCACCTGCCGTCAGTGAAACATAGATCTGAGAAACAACACGAGATTGACATTAATTTTACTCTATTTTTATATACTGTTATCTGCAGAGTACATTATATTGATGAAAGAATAATCACTGTTTCTGCCTTAGTGATTATTCTCTCAGCCATCCAACCATGAAGGAGATTGTAATTTAATGTTTGTGTCCTCATTTCTTAATATAATATGTTCTGATTGGCATTGATCTACTTCATTCTTTTGCTAAAACTTTTTCTCTCCTTACAGTTGAGGTTAATTGCACTGTAGACGAGTCTGCTATGCACTTAGAAATACAAGTTTGTTTCAGTGTGACGTTTGCCACAGACACTGACACTTCATGTTCGTGACAAAATCATATGTTTTCAAACTGCACTTCGAGATATTTTGAGCAGAGCACCGCTTTTCAAAGAAAGACAAAAAAAAACCACATTTTGCTTATTATGTGTTATGTTTCAAATTTGGTTGATGATTGGATGATTTTTTGGAACGATTAAGCCTACTGTGCAAAAAAACCCCAACATATACATTGAATGTGATCCCAATCTACTTTCGGGAATACATTTTCTTTTGTATACAATGAGCCAACAGTCTATAAGAGTCTATAAGCACCTGAGCGACCAGTGTAGCAAGAAATCTTAGCAAATTAGGGCTGTAATCGACTAAAGAAATTCTTGATCGAACAAAGACTTGCCCTGTGCGTCGATTAATCAACAAAAGGGGGACATTAGAAACTCAAAACGATCTTTATAATCTGACTAATCTATAATCTGACCATATATTTGACCTACAAGTACATTACTCGCAAATCGCACATTTGTATGGAAAAATCCCAAATCTCCAACAAACTCACTTTCTGCCTTGCTAATGTCACAGATTCGCTGATGTGACCCCTTGATGAGCACTGAAAATTATAAAACCCTTTACCATTATAACATCAACTAACATCTTTGTGTCAGACAGAAAGGATTTTAAGTATTCTTGCAACTCATGAATATTTTGATAATCGCTTCATCTAACAATTATTCTTTATCAGTTATTTAGAAGGCAAAAGACCCCTGAACATGAGGATTTTTTACTAAATTAGATCAAGATGAAGACAAAAGTGAAGCCGCACGGGGACATCCTACAGTCAAAAGGGAGTTTTCATCAAAAAGCGTGCATTTATTTTCATAATTGTAATTACTGGAGTCGTAAAACACCTTCCCTCTGCTCATCACATGGTTCAGAGCTTGTGTTTGGACCTGCTAACGATCATTCGATTACTAAATGAGTTGACAAGTATTTCAAGTAGTGATTAATCTATTAACTAGCTCTAATTTGAAGCTCCTGAGACTGAATTAATGAGCAATACCGTCTTAAATTCTCAGATAAATGCGACTTCTTTTAATAATTCACGATATTGACCACCAGCGATTAAAAAACAAACAAAAAAAGTAAAACATTTGGACATCCCAGACATCCCCCAAACACACACACACACACACACACACACACATACACACATTGTACCCACTAGGTTACAAACACCTGCAGTAAGTCATTCTTCCGGTCGTCCCTACGGCAACGCGTCCAGTCAAACGTTTCACTGGAGCGATGCGTCAACACACCGTTGGGTCAGGGGACAGAGAGCTTTGGGGGGGGGGGTTAGGGCTTTGGGCCGCGGCCTGGAAAAAGCCGCTGATCAGAGCCGAGTCCGGTCCCGAGGGTCCGTCTCCCAGGCAACAGGCGGATCGCGTTCCCCGCTGAGTTTAAACACAGCTGTATCCGTGTTTGTGCGCCGATCATTACAGGAGAAAGGCAAAGTCAACATTTACTCGCCGTCTTTACCGTTTGAATCTGTTCAAATGGAGGATTCTACTCACGGATAATGAGTTATGACAAGCAGGAAATTAAACAATGCAACATTAGACCTCTGAATGAATTTTTCTCTTCAGGGTAATCATCTAAAAAATATTATATATCAATTGTATTACTGATCTTTACCAAAGTTCTGCTGAAGTACATGGGGGGAAAAAGAGGGAAATTGTCTTTTACTGATGCACAATGGGAACATATAAGCACTTTCCAATCGAGGACCACAGAAAGTTCTTTTTCTGTTGTTAAAAATGTACCACGATACGTTAGAACTCCATGTCAAAGTGCACATTATTCGCAGGGAAATACTGGAAATACTCAGCGCGATCATGTGTTCTGTGACCGTTATTCATAAACACTGGACTGGCTTCTGCACTCGACTTTAAAACAACGTACATCTATGTCGGGTGTAAAACGCCAACGATGGAAATGATTGATGGATACCTGCGGAGTGTACTTTTGGCTGCAGCAAAAAAAAACAAAAAAGAAGCTATAACAAGGAGATGGACAGATTTGGCGGAAAAAAGGGTCAGACGGACTTTCTTTGGACTATTTTGTTTTTACGCTTTTTGTGTCTTAATCTGTTCCTATTTTGTTTCTTTATATTTTTACAAAAACTATCCAAAAGAAAAACATGAACTGAATGATGTTGTACTACTGCCTTCTGTTTATCATCATATCAAAACACTTTTTTACCTCATCCATCTTGCGTATTTATTCAATTACAGCGGTTTTATTGCGAATGATTATTATTAAGATTTATTTTTAACCTGCATTTAAACTGTGATATATGTACGTTTAATGCCATACTGTGCAACATTCCAGAAAATGAAAGTGACGGACCCTGCATCATGTTAAGCCCCTCTGGATAACATTTCGGCCCACAAACAAGTCTAAAAATAAAGCATTTATTTATTTATACATTTGTGTTTGTATGTATTTATTTATTGCGATTGTGCCAGAATACCTTAAAAAAAAAAGAAGCAAAAAACACAAAAAAAAACCCACAAAAAGGGTCTTTCACTAAAACACAATCAAAATTTTTGTCTTGGATGAAAAACAGTTCCAGAACATTCCAGACATTTGGCGCGCCAAGAAGCAAATTTGGACATTTTGTTAAAAGCGTTAAAAAGTTTGAGCCGTGTGACACTTTTACTGGTAATAATAGTGATAGGCTTGAGCAAAATGTGACGCCACCTGCTGGGCATTGTTGTCGGATGCACTTTCCACCAGGCGGCAGCAGTATCATCGTATTTAACTATTATTATTATATTATTATATCATTTTTGCACTCTATCTGACTAAACTGTAAATTGTGTGTGTATATATTCAGAGTATTTAGTATAGCGTTTTTTTAATCTTATTCAGTTAACCCTATTTTTTTATTCATGCCTTATTTTAAAATATTTTTGCTATTATAATGTTGTTTCATGTTGCACCTTTTCACCCAAGAAACGTCCGTGTTTATAAATTCCTGACTCTCGTGTCCTTGATTCCTTTCTTTAACTAAATAAAAAGAATAAAAAGCGATGTAAAGAATTCAGAGCGTTGTTTGGGCGTAAACTCTTGAAAAAGCAGCACTTTACGTTGTGTTGACTGTACAGTACCACGTCTCGCATACTACATGCAGTACACACAACCACCTCAGCGCCACATTCACTCGAAAGCATATTCTCGATCGTGGAAATGCACAACACCAAACGCTCACCGTGTTATTTATTTTAGTTGGAGGCCTGTTTTTTTTTTCCGTTTTTTTTTCTTTTGCCGCCTTCTCGCCTCAAACCGACCTGAGAAATGACAGTTGGAATCAGCATCCAGCTCACGCGCGCTCTCTCTCTCTCTTGTGGTGTTTTGTCTTCCAGGGAGAGCGTCTCTGGTCCGGGTCACCGCTCTCAGACTGGGGCCCCTGCGGCTGGAGGACCGGGGGCTGTACGAGTGCCGGGTGCTCTCTCTGGACGGTGCCGCCAGCGAGCAGCAGAACGGCACGTGGACGCTGCTCTCCGTCACCGGTCGGTTTGGATTTCAGTCATTCATTTATTTCTTTATTTTGTGTTTTCGCCTCGTGCCGTCATTGCGGGTTACATTTACATTCGTATGCAAACCTCTGCAGCGACATGCAAACGCCAGAATGACACATCGCTCAAACACGTACTGGTCTTGTAACATTTTGGGCTGTACTCAAAATACACATGCAGCAAAGTATTCTTACAGCGTTATATACTTATTAAACTGCATTCATGCTGGATCTGATATACAGGACAGTGTAATTCATATGCATTGTGTTATTCTGCTTAATCAAAACATAATTTAGGACACTTTTAACACCAGTTTTAAGGGACATCCATGTGTCGGGACAGGAGGACGTCCCCCCGGCCCCACTGAGGGTTATCACCGTCAGAAACAACAGCAGCAGTCAGTCATACTCATATTAACAGATTTTCACTATTGCCTTCACTGTTCTTTATTTCCATGGGTATTTATATGTGGCTAATGATATGCTGTATTGTATTTGAAAAAAATAATCTGTACAAATCACTAGTATCTACTATAATACTGTGTTTTTTAGAATTCAATAGCATTCAATAACATAATTATAATAAAAACAACTGGTAATGGTCAATTTTGTTTAATTTATAAAGGGTTTTTTCCTCCAACATCACTGACTCAAACACACACGCAGACACACAAACACACACACAAACAGAGACACACACACACACACACACACACACAAACACACACACTTGTGGGTCGTGGATTTGACCCACAGTGTTCATGTGACGAGGCAGAATTCAACCCGAACTTCGGACCACAACCTGAGCCGTCGCCCAACTGCTTCTGATTGTAGAATATGTAGATACAAATGTTTTGCATCTTCTCAGCAATGAATGAATGAATTAATGATTGTGTTCATTGAATATTACCCACAAGATAAAAAAAATTTTCACATACAACTTTAAAAAGTCAAAAGTCTGAAATATGAACTGATAAATTAATACAATCATCTCGTTCATTCCAAAGCATGTTTGTGGATGTAATTTTCTTTGCAGAGGTCGTTCTATTAAATAATTTGCACAGATTTGATCATTTACGCCAACTCAAAATTCCGATTGCCATAAACCGTGCCGCCCCGAATGTTCGTTTCATTTAAGGTTGTGCCTAACTCAAACGTGACGCATTTCTGTTTCCCTTTTAAGTGAGCGCAGTAGTCAATGCACAGTGGCACTCATCAAAAACACCACATAAAAGACGTTTCAACACAAAAGTCGTACTCTGAACCTCACGGGCCTTTGATGTTTCGCACACACACACACACGCTTCTCTTCAAAACGCACACGCAAAAATAACTTCTTTTACACCATTTTCGCAAACTTTTAACCAGATTTTTTGTTGTTGTTGTTGTTGACGTAAAGCTCTACATTTGCGGTGAAAGTTTCCCGCCGCTTTGAAGCTTTAATGCTATTTGGCAACGCTTCACAATGATGCGGTTTTGGCGAATGAATAAGAGCGTGTGCGTGGGACGCAGATCAAAGGCGTTCACGGGGCGCCAGAGTTGAACCAGAACTGAGAGAACGGAAAGATGGACACCGGGGGGCCTGGACGTCGGACGCCAACTCTCCCAATCCAAAAACGACAGACCCACGCCGCGGTTCAGTCGTCGTCGTTGTCGTGTTGCTGAAGCTATTTGCTATTTGTTTATCAGGAATAGTTTGCGGGTGACTCGCCGGGCCGCAGCTGTTTGCCGACATGGAAATAACCAACTCTCACCGGCGTTAAGAGGAAGATAGATTACCGTCTCTTATGAAAACGCTCTATTGATTTGCGATCGTGTGCGGCCGCGCGGACAAGATGTAGCGCGGGCATCTTCGCTGGAAAGCCATTTTCCCTCGATACTTGCATTATGAGCGGATTCAATAATGCAGTTTATCTCCAAAGCGCACGGACTGCTTTTGTGAAAATAAAAAATAAAATAAAAAATGTAATACCTTGATTCAATCTTCCTTTTGGCACCAAAGCACCCGGAGAGCGGCTCGACTGCTGGACAATGAAGGATACTGCATTGTCCCGTCGGAACTGGATCGACCCTGAGCACTTTACTACTACTACTGCTATAACTTTGATATATATATATTTTTTTACATTTATATATGTTCGTGCGAGTCCTGACGCGATTGTGTTTTACGATTGTTGCAACAATTAAACGTCACGGTTTGACGATTCCTAACGTTTCTTAGCGATTATTAACGTCACGACCAAAACGACAGTGAAATCCTACATGTTCTTTCCTACTTTGTTTTCTTCACACGTTACCTACCGCAGTATGTGACCTGCTTTATGACATCAAGCTTTCTGAATGATCAGTTTGACATAAACGATAAGATAAAAAAGCATTTTCCCTTCAGGTTTAGGAAAGGCAGGAGCAGAAAAGGACTTAGTATTGCTCCTAAAATCGTCACATTTATTTAAATTGGATGAAAAAATACCTAATGTAGCTGTCACTTTTCCATACATTTAATTTTAAAAAACGTAATTTTTCTTCTAAAAATGTCACAATTACCATTTTTAGATTATGTTATGACCTAAATAAACCAGATTATCGATTATCCCTCGCAACTGGACATTTCCATTTCACCAAAGGGATCAATAAAGTATGTTTTACCCACTGTCTCTATCGTCCCATTGGCATTGACTAATCCTTCAACGCAAATAATCGAAATTTCGATAACGAGTTCTACGCCCGGCGATTCCAAAAAAGAGCGCGCGGACGAGAAGAAGAAGATGTGTGTCGCTGGTGTCGCGCAAGGCAAGGCAAGTTAATTTGTAAAGCACAATTCGATAAAGTGCCTCACACAACAGGAAAAAATGCATTAAAATCACAAAGACATGGCAGAAATCACAAAATAATAGTTCAAGACATAAAAGAGAAGAGTGCAAAGAAAAGCATTTCAGTCATATGCACAGCCAAACAAAACTGTTTTGTCTCGCATCGGCGCGTCAATGGCTTTATTGCTATTTGACGAGGTTAAAGGGCGCGCCACAGCTCAGATATCACGATGGATTTGAACTGTCGGAATCACCTGAGCCACTATTTGAAGGTTAAAACAGTGTTGTCATTGATATATCTGCAGAAGAAGATAAAGTAATCAGTTCACATGCCTCATATAAAGGGAGACTCGTAAAAGTAAAGCAAAAGGTACGGATACAGGAGCAAAGAAATACACAATGTCCTTCTGAATGTATGCGTTTTGTGTCGTACTGTAGGATTTAAACACCCGAGATGTGTTTTCAAGTACAGACAGAGACGTTGTAAACATTCTGAGAGCAATAGAGAAAATGGATTCATCTCGTCCGCATCAAGGTCTCGCGGCGCTTACTTTGTTCACCGCTTCTTGGCTCATAGGACGTTTGATAGTACCATTATCTTTAAGGGAATATTGATTAATACAAATGCAAGCTATTACGCTGTCTTGTTTTGAGTGGTGCAGAAAGAAACGCAATATAAGATGTCTCTGAACGCATCATCTTCATCGCTAAATATCGAGCCACTTTTTTGTCAAAACCTGAACACGACTCTGTACTTTTAAGAGCAGACGTTCTGTGAGATCATGGCCGTAGTGCTATTGGAAAAGAGCTCTCGATCTCAATGGTTTTTTTTTTTACCTGGTTGTTTAAAAGGTTAATAAATACATAAATAAGAAGTATGTGTCCTTATTGACTGAAGGTAAAGTATACATTCATAGTTCACATTTCAGATGCGTCGTATAAAGGGAAACCCGTGAAAGTACAGTAAAAGTACAGATAAGAGAGCAAAGAAATATACACGTAAAAGTAAAAAAAATACATGAAAAAAAAATAGATTATTGTAGTATATGTTTAAAAAAAAAAGTATTTAAAGTATTTGTATTGTTATTCGACTTTAAACATGCTCTTGAGTACCTGCATGTTAGTACCTCATGTTTTATATACAATTAAAAAAAACATACTTACAAATGACAAAATGACGTTGGCGTTTCCCATGCCACGAACTGACGTTTGGCTCCATCTACTGTCTGCAGGGGGAATTGCGTAGGAGAGATAAACGAATGCTAAATAGATGCTAACAGTTGTAACGTTGTGAGGAACAAGAAGAACAAGTCCGAGGATAATTTACAGACTTAAAAACAGATCTCGGCGCTCGACATATGGAATCACACTTTTAAAGAATTTAGCAGATTTGTGTCCAACTGAAACGATGAAGTTGTTCTCTTAATTTTTCTCGCCGATTTATTATTGAAAACGGATTTGTTGGGGAAGTTGAGACCATTAAAACTCAAATCTCTCACGATCTCAAAACCAAATAAAGCCAAAAAGTACTTTTTACTTTTGAGTCCAGGTAAATATGTACTAGAATTAAACAGTATTTTCCAGTGTAAAATCGCTAACTTCAGCAAAACTATGGTTCAGATAGCCAAGGCAGTCACTCTTTACTTCGGCTACTGTGCTTTTACTTTCCACGGCCACTGCTGAGTTCTCAATAATATTCTACACATTTAAGGTTGGACGTTTGATTCCAGCTCTGACCAATTGCGACCTTTCTACTTTCCTTGTGTCTTTGGGCAAGGCTCATTTTCGGTCTGTGTGTTTTTTGTGAACGAGTGTGGCGTCAGAGGGAGGCACAGATTGGCAGCCACGCTTATGCCTAATGTGCCTCCTGGTGCTCGCGTCCACTCCTTTTATTCATGTCCTTATTTTCTTCAAAATTTCGCACAAAGGCTTTTTTATTTCCGCTGTCATTGTGCAGCCAGGAGCGCTTAATTTTCCACTCGCTCGCCTCATACTCCTTCTCAATCCCCTCAAATACCGCCCGATTACCGTGGCGACCTCTGTTTCTGCCTGAATTGATTTGTCGCCTCCGTGTATTGACTTCGTTCACAAACTTCTTCTTTCCTTCCACTGACAGTTTTCGGCTCCTTATATACTGCCTTTTGCTCTCCACTTTCGCTCCTCTTTCTCTGTTGTTTGTCTGGCGCTTTGACTCAGAATTGTGACGTTATCTCAGAAATGTCGCCTATGTGATGACGTTTTGGGTCGGATGAAGACAGGGCTTGAAAGTCGCATTCTAAAAGTAACAGATTACATATGGGTATGATTATTTCACATATACGCAAGAGGCCTGGGTCGGAATTTTGAACAATATTGGATGTGTGTTGTTCACGCTGCCTGAATACAGTCGGTGATACAGGTCACAAAATCGGAATTGACCTGCAGTGTTGAACGTAGCCTAACTCGACAGTGGTGAGTTCCTGTCTCCTTCTTCTTTAAGACTCGTGTTGCTGTAGAATACATATATATATATATAATCATGACCATAATCCAGCACTGAGAGAAATGTAGCCTGGATTAACTGTTTTTCTACAATTAAGAGGGAAACACTTTTTTTCCCCCTAAAGACTTTAATATTATTTGTCAGCTCTTGTGCATGATTTATTGTATTCGGCTATGTATTATTATTTTTTCATGTACAACTGTAATTCCTTTTGTCAATTTGATTATTTATAAAGGTGGAGACTATAGTATTAGCCCCATTTTTTGTGTTTTATACTCTAACTGCACTTTTTTTTTTAATCCATCTTCTTTCTGTTACACGTTTTCTATGCATACATATGTAATACAACAACGACAACAACGACAACAAGCGTTTATGTTTAGTTTTTCCTTCTGTGACAAAAATGTATTCACACTGAAAATAATCAGTACAGTTAACATAATAACATTTTCTTTTTTCATTGTAATACATATCATTTCCACAATGTTGTAAATAAACATTATGTTAATTTTATGTTTATGTATGTGTGTGTTTCAGCCCTCCCACTCTGACCAGAGCTCTCTGCCTGTCGTCGGAGGTGTCGTGCGTTGGTTACTTCCCGCTGTGGTTCTCACCTGCGTCGCCTAATGGCAACCCTGCCCCTTGATCACATGGCTCAAAGACGGCAAAGCTGAATTCAGACGGTAAACTTTCTCTCTCGTGTGAATGAAGTCGACACGTTCAGCTTTTAAATCTCCTGCTGAAACAGACGATGACAGAGGTTGTCAGCGGGAAACGGGAAACGTTTTTTGTGAAGCCGCAGATGAGATCAAATACAGATTCAGCTTTCAGTACATTTTCACCTTGGGCTCATTCCCTTCTCATGTCCTTCTTTACTTCATTTTTTTAGAATGTTGTTAAATTTGTTTGATAGACATCGCTTGTATCCCAAACAAATTAATTTAATTTAATTTAATTTAATTTATCATAATATATCATAATCCATATTTGGATTTATTTATTTATAGAAGCAACTTTGTTAAAAGCAAGGTTTGACCAAGGACAATATAAAATACACAATATACAAGAGACAATGCAGTCAGACAGGCATAAACATTGAACTGTAAAAACAACATTATTCATTCATAATTACATATTACACCCTGCGACGAGTTGGCCACTGTCCAGGGTGTTACCCCGCCTAAGGCCCAAAGGCACTGGGATAGGCTCCAGTCACTCACGACCCCTAACGGGAACAAGCGGTAGAAAATGAATGAAGGAATGAATAACATATTACAAGAATAGACCAAGTGTGTAAAAATGTAAACACAGCATAGTAAAGTTTACAACTCATTCTTTAAAAAAAAGCTACATTTTCCAAAGCTGTCACGCTATCGTACGTGAGATGAGTGATAAGATAGTACTCATTTAAAATTACTGCATATTTGTGAAGAGACAAATCAGGCTTGAACTTCTTGCTAAGTATCCTCATGTGCAGCGCTCTTGTTGCCTCACATCAATAAGGTCCTAGAGTTAAAGTGCCTATGACAGGTTTTGTACATCTACATTATAGTTTTACACCAAGTTGGTATTTGTGGAAAAAAACGTTGAAAATGTGTAGAAAACGACAGGAAGTGACATCACACCAGGGACACTCGTTCCAGTCAAAGTTTATGCAGAATTCTGGACTAGCATTTACGTTACCAATGCTGCATAACAACGTAAACTGAACTGAAAACCACCATCTCCAATTATGTCTTGGAGGCGCAACAGTTGCCAAAGCTTTCGATTCAGCGTAATTAACAGTAAAAACAGCACGCTTCCTGTATCATTTGTGGGTAAACATTATACGGTCTGAATGCATTCCATACGTTACTTGGCCGCCGTCTCCTTCGCACTTATTAACAGCCTTTTTCAGTCACACTTCTAATTACATCTCTCGGCGACGCAAATTAGTCTGCCTCTTCCAGAAAAAAAAAAAGAACATAGCTGGATGCGAAACTGAGGACGAAAGATTAAACTTCTCAGAAAATGGCATAATTTTGCTGTAGCTCTTATACGTGCGCTGCCAGAAAACACGTGTCATTCTTTCAAAATGTTTAAAGCCAGGTCAGGGTTTCACTAAAATAAAAAATATATTTCAGATTTTACTGAACATTTTGCCCTGTTTGTCCCCAATTTTACCATTCAAGTTGGTCATTTTACTTCCTGGTTGGACGTGAGCAGCAAATATGACGCAGGTAGAGGTAATTCCACAGCTGTTACCTAGCAACCGTACTGTAAAAACGATCCAAAATCCAAATATGACTCAACAGTTATGATTTGACAAATAGCATGTAACACCTTTATGTGGTTGAATGATCATTTAAACTGCCAGAAAAGTATGTCAGTTACGTGTAAACTGTCCGAATGTCCACACTATTCCCTACAGAGGGCGCTATTTTGTGCCATTTTGCAGTGTCCGAATGTCCCGCAGGAGAAAAACGAGTGCACTCTAAATTTCCCTCGATGCACCTTGAAAAGCAGTGTCCAGCGTTGGTCACTAGATCGGTCAATATATACCGCAATGCAGTCTGGGTAAAAGACAGGTCTTTAACTGAAGCAGAAGAGCTGTGTAAACGCACTGTTGACTCGAGAATATGAACAAAAAAAATACTCCCGTTGCGCCGCAGAGTCGCTAGCGATAGCCGCTTACTTTAGCATGAGTCCCCATCACAGGCAAAAAGTTGAACAATCCGGTCCGTTTGTTGTTGACTGTGAGATCCGTGATTATTAGTCCATAAATATGTGCGTTCCCGACGGATTTCACTAATATTTATTACACACATGTATTTTTATCTGAGTTTTGCGGACATTTTTTCACTCGAACGCCAGATTTACGTGACTATTTAGTCTGCTAAATAGTGCAGGACTATGTAGTGAATGAGTGGTCAGGGGACGAGTGTGGACATTCGGACGCAGCCATAGTTTTCAATGGCACGTCGCACATTGATGACATCACATGGGGATTCTGCTTATAGAACTCGGCTCCACTTCCTGTCATTTTTAATTAAACTCTTATTTTACAAAATGTCTTCACAAACTGCAACTTGAGGGTAGTAAAAGTAGGATGCATATTTACCACAGGTGCCCTCCCACCAAACTAAGTCATAATTAGACAAGCAGGAGAAGCTTCATACGGACTTTAAGTTTTTCCACGATTTGTGTGTGTGGTTCCTTGACGTAAAGCGCCTTGGAAGGTAGAAAAGGGCTACGCAAACGTGACCATTTTCTTTGTTTTGTGTGGTTTCGTACCTGTGGTAAGTTTGCATCATAGTTTTAGTCAAGTGGCAGTTTTGTGGAGAAATTATATTTATATTTTGGAGCAAGTCCCGCGACAAGTGCCAGTTTGTTGTGTGTGGAAAATAATGTCCCCACACTAAATGCTGTGATTAAAGGCTTTGTTTATAAGCACTACAGTCTCTCAAAATGAAATGTTTTAATAATGCCTTATACTATATGTTTTATACGGTCCACACAGTACACAATTATTGATAGATTGATTGATTGATTGAATACAATACACACAAATCCATCCAAAATGCAGGGACAATTCAAACTGCAAGATAGACATTTTTCTTTCAATTTGAATATATGTTTACAGCAATTTTGCTTAGATTTTTTTCTCTTTATTTATATTATTTGTTATTATTAGACAAGCTTTGGCCCTTGTTTACAGTACGGTTGCTAGGTAACAGCTATCGAATCACCTGTAAATGTGCCACATCTTATGCTATGTCCAACTAGAAAGTAAAAATGTGTAAACTTTTGTCAAACTGTGGAAAACTTGGCGATTTATTTTAAATGTAATAATTCAAGAATTCAAGTTAAATGATCTGTTTTATGTTTTATTGTCACTGAAACACAGCATAACGATAACACGATGTGCAAACTGTCCTTGAATTGCACAAATCCAATTGGGAGTGATATTTCAGCAGCAGATTTTGTTTTTTCTTCTCGTCACGTAGTTTCCACCGTTTTAAGTCCCGCTTCGTGTGAGTGGGTTCTCCAGCGCTCTTCTGCACTTTTCCAATTTGTAGAGCCAGTTTTCAACCTATTCTCACAATGGCTGCACCTTAAAATAAACCAGCACTTTTCGTTGCTAGTTTCACACACAGAACAGGACTCACGAGGGGCTAAATGAGCACTGGTCCAGCCTACAGTGAGTGTGCACAGAAGTACCAGCACGGCAAGGGGAAACGAGGTCTGGTAACTGGAAGGGAAAATACATTATCATGCTTAATTGGCTTTTTTGAGTTTATAATCATGTGAAGTTGTGTTTTGCTTTATGTACAAAATGATGAGACGTTCGCCATGCAACAGCAAAGAAACAGAGGGAGCTTCAAAAAGACCCTTTGACTGTTTGAAAAAATAAAAAATCATGTGCGTTTCATTAAATTGAATGGGACAGAATGGGAATGTACCGGACGGCATGTGCACCTGTTCTAAACACATAAGACATGAAAGGAGTGTTATTAAGCACGTCGTGTATTTAATTCTTTGAAATATTAGAGTAATAATAGCACTAAAGGTTGTCAAGGCATTTCAAAGCATGTTTAAAACCAATAATGGCCAAAATAATACATCAAATGTTACCTTAAAAGGGGCATGCGTGTGAAATGGACTGTAATGAGATTTTAATGTTGCATGGTTGTTGTTCTAGGTCTAAATGCTCCCTTATGTGAAGTTATTAAACATGAAAGACCAATGCTGAGGTAATGCATTTCAAAAACGTCGAGTACAGCACATTTATAACTCAGACCGCTCTTACAAGTGTATTGGAGACATTAAATTACATCTGAACCACCACTCAACTGAAAGAACATCCATTTCCCGCTATCAGAATCAGAATCAGAATCAGAATCAGAAAAGGTTTATTGCCGTTGTCAATGAACAAAATTCACAAACATAGGAACTTGTCTCGGCATTAAGGTGCAACATAAAACACTGAGCAATAATAAAACAACATATATTCAATCAAAAGGTATGCATTAAGAAACAATTTAAAATTACTTCAGTATAAAATAAAAATAAAATAGGCATTACTATGTACACGAGCTAGAATTACAGTTACATTTACAGTTGTAGTGCAGAAAGTGACAGTGCAGTGAGTGATTTAATATTTGCAGTTAAAGTGGCAGGTGTTTAAGAAGTGTTCATGAGTCCAACGGCAGAGGGAAAGAAACTATTCTTGTGGCGGGAGGTTCTGGTCCGGATGAACCGTACCCTCCGTAGTGGTTCAAACAGACCATGTCCAGGGTGAGAAGGGTCAGCTGTGATCCGACCTGCTCGTCCCAGAGCCCTGGAGACGTACAGGTCCTGCAGAGATGGAAGTCTGCAGCGATCGCCTTCTCAGCAGAACGCACAATGCGCTGTAGTCTCTGTTTGTCCCTGGCTGTGGCTCCAGCGTACCACACGGTGATGGAGGAGGTGAGGATGGACTCAATGATGGCGCCGTGTAGAACTGCACCATCATCTGCACTGGCAGCTTGGCTTTCCTCAACCGCAGGAAGTACATCCTCTACTGGACCTTCTTGATGAGGGGGCTGATGGAGGACTCCCACTTGAGGTCCTGGGTGATGGTGGTGCCGAGGAAAGCGGAAGGAGTCCACGGTGGTCTGTCATGATGACGGGGGGCGGGGGGGCTGGGGGGCTGTGACTTTCTTGAAGTCCTCGATCATCTCCACCGTCTTCTGGGCGTTGAACTCCAGGTTGTTGCCGCTGCACCAGGACACCAGCCGGTCCACCTCCCTCCTGTAGACGGACTCATCCCCGTCAGAGATAAGATGCAGAAAGCTTTCGTAGCTGTCCAACATTCACGGAGCTGTCAATTCACACAAAACTAAGATAATGTTTTCAAACTGCAAGAAGGTGCCTCAGTCCGTCCCAGTGGTGTCCGCTCTTGAAGGGAACGTCATAGAAGTGGATCATGAGTACAAATTCCTTGGTGTTTTGATCGATGACTTTGCATTTTTCTTCCGTAATAAATTGTGTTTTTCTTTTTAAGTAAAAAAGCGCCTTGTTACTGCAACTTTATTATCCGTGTAAAATTAGGGTGATATTTTTTACATGAGGAAAATTGTTTTTTAATCTCAATGAAACTCTCCTGGTTAAATAATGGTTGAATTGAAAATAATAATAATTAAAATGTTTTCTAGAAATACATTATTATTTTACTTTTTATTACCCATTTTATCTGATTCTATCTGTACCAACATAATACACTGTGAAAACCATAGAGTGAATACAATGAGAAAAGTGGTTTGAATAACACCTTGTTTCCATGGTATTAGTCATAGATAGATAGAAAGCAGATTTAATTGACCTGAACACAGCCAAATCCTCAAAAATATGATTTAGAGGGTTTTTTTTTTTTTACAAAAAGGTACTCTTAGTGCACAATGAGGCCCATTTATGAATGGTTTGCTCATGAATGGAGAAAGAAATGCTAAAAGTGAGGAAACACCTGACTGATTTGTCCCTCACACAGTCGCCAAAAGAACAGTAAATGTGTAAAACAGCACAGTTTTAACAAAATGACTAAATATGAGGCCATTTTGCAGTTTAGAGAAGCAGGTATTGACTTTTTGAACATTAACTGCTGCAACATTTGGTCATAAAAAGTAGATAGTATGTATACAAAATGCGTTGTTTTACTTAAAGGTGCAGTATGTAATGTTCAATATATATAAAGGTGCACTAGCTGAACTATACCTTTAAAATATACATTCTTACTGTGAACGGGCTCGTCTCTCCAAACATCTGACCCGTAACTTGGCCCGGTGGCGTCGCCTGCTTGTTTCCATGGAGATAGATATAAGTTTAATTCCTTAATGTGGAACATTTGAGTTGAAGCAATTGCATCTCCATGGAGACAAACACAGGAAAAGTTACATCGCGCATCTTATGACTTTGAATTGATTTGAAATAAAGATAGATTATTGTGAAAATAAAACATTGATGACAAACACTACGGCAAAGGTTTTCTTTAAGATTGTTGTTGCACGTAGGCTTTATTGACTGGAAAGTACAGAGTGAAATGGGGGATGAGTGAGAAGGGAGGACATGCAGCAAACGAGTCGGGAACTGAACCCACGACACTGCGGCCGGCTTCTCTTGAGAGCCAGGCATATGTGTGCTGTGCCTTAACCACTTGACCACCGGGCAGCACACTACGGCGAAGTTTCATCCAATTTTGTTCACATTTGGGCCCAGTGTACGACATGGTTGCTAGGGAACACTGGTGGGCTGTCATGTTTTACAATCATCTTAAGCATCTCACTCGTCTCCATGCTGCACACTTCTGTGCTTTGTGTATATATTCTGCATTATATTCATATGTGTCATGTTTCCAGGGCGGAGTCTTGTCTATTCCCGTGGTGAAGGCCGAGTCTGGGGGTCAGTACTCGTGCCACGCCTCCAGCTCTCAGGGAAACACCAGCCACAGCAGCAGAGTCCACGTCAAAGGTCAGTGAGCACCGCAGGGTCAGATTAACTCTTTAATCTTCTGAGCTGATACATTATGGACATGAAATATTAGACTTTGGGTTTTTGCAGTTTTGTTTTTACTTGAGCCCGTGTTCTGTCGTGTCACATCATCTCGCACTAAAGCGAGCCAGGCCCTTTTGGACACTCTTACCTCGCAGGGTCCGCTTTGGATTGCTTAAACGGGCCAGTGTGGTTCACTTAAGACTTCTTTTTTGACCATCTACAGTATACAAACATTGAATAAATATTGAGCCCTAAACGATTCTTTCTATTTATCTCATAGTGAACAATAAATCAATATAGTAATTATTGTGCCAAGCCTAATAAGACCCACTGTGTTTGTTCCCAGCCCTGTATCAATCATAATTAAAGAGCGGAATCTCATTGAGAAGACATGATGCATGTTTGAGTAAAGTGTACACTAAGAGAGTACAGTTGTCTACATGTGATAATAGAGTAGACTTGTGTACATGTGATAATAGAGTAGAGTACAGTTGTCTACATGTGATAATAGAGTACAGTTGTCTACATGTGATAATAGAGTACAGTTGTCTACATGTGATAATAGAGTACAGTTGTCTACAGTGTGATAATAGAGTAGAGTACGGTGTACTACATGTGATAATAGAGTAGAGTACAGTGTTCTACATGTGATAATAGAGTAGACTTGTGTACATGTGATAATAGAGTAGAGTACAGTGTTCTACATGTGATAATAGAGTAGTTGTCTACATGTGATAATAGAGTACAGTGTTCTACATGTGATAATAGAGTAGAGTACAGTTGTCTACATGTGATAATAGAGTACAGTTGTCTACATGTGATAATAGAGTAGAGTACAGTGTTCGACATGTGATAATAGAGTAGAGTACTATAATAGAGTAGAGTACGGTGTTCTATGTAATAGATAATAGGTGTTCTACATGTATAATAGAGTAGAGTACGGTGTTCTAGCATGTGATAATAGAGAAGAGTACGGTGTTCTACATGTGATAATAGAGTAGAGTACGGTGTTCTACATGTGATAATAGAGTAGAGTATATAGAGTAGAGTACGGTGTTCATGTGATAATAGATTCTAAATGTGATAATAGAGTAGAGTACGGTGTTCTAGTGTGATAATAGAGTAGAGTACGGTGTTCTACATGTGATAATAGAGTAGAGTCGGTGTTCTACGGTTGTTCTTGTGACATGTGATATGTGATAGAGTAGAGTACGGTGTTCTACATGTGATAATAGAGTAGAAGTAAATAGAGTAGAGTACGGTGTATCTATGTGTAATAGAGTACATGTGATAATAGAGTAGGTGTTCTACATGTGATAATAGAGTAGAGTACGGTGTTCTACATGTGATAAAGAGTAGAGTAACATCTACATGTGATATAGAGTAGAGTACGGTGTTCTACATGTGATAATAGAGTAGGTGTTCTACATGTATAATAGAGTAGATACGGTGTTCAACATGAATGGATAATAGAGTAGAGTACGGTGTTCTACATGTGATAATAGAGTAGAGTACGGTGTTCTACATGTGATAATGGAGTAGAGTTACAGTAGTTTCTACATGTGATAATAGAGTAAAGTGTTCTACATGTGAATATATAGAGTAGAGTACGGTGTATCTACATGTGAATAATAGAGTAGAGTACTGTTCTACATGGTGAAATAGGATAAGTACAGTGTTCTACCATGTGATAATAGAGTAGAAAGTGTTCTACATGTGATAATAGAGTAGAGTACAGTGTTATACATGTGATAATAGAGTAGAGTACAGTGTTCTACATGTGATAATGAGTAGAGTACAGTGTTTCTACACATGTGATAATAGAGTAGAGTACAGTGTTCTTACATGTGATAATCGAGTAGAGTACAGTGTTCTACATATGTGATAAAATCGAGTAGAGTAGATAAACAGTGTTCTACATGTGATAAATAGAGTAGAGTACAGTGTCTACATGTGATAAATCGAGTAGAGTACAGTGTTCTACATGTGATAATCGAGTAGAGTAAGAGTGTTCACATGATGATAATAGAGTAGAGTACAGTGTTCTACATGCGATAATAGAGTAGAGTACGTGTTCTACATGTGATATAGAGTAGAGTACGGTGTTCTACATGTGATAATAGAGTAGAAGTACGGGGTTTTCTACATGTGATAATAGAGTAGAGTACAGTGTTCTACATGTGATAATGAGTAGAGTACAGTGTTCTACATGTGATAATAGAGTAGAGTACAGTGTTCTACATGTGATAATCGAGTGAGTAAGTGTTCTACATGTATAATAGAGTAGAGTACAGTGTTCTACATGTGATAATCGAGTAGAGTACAGTGTTCTACATGTGATAATCGAGTAGAGTACAGTGTTCTACATGTGATAATAGAGTAGAGTACAGTGTTCTACATGCGATAATAGAGTAGAGTACGGTGTTCTACATGTGATAAAGAGTAGAGTACGGTGTTCTACATGTGATAATAGAGTAGAGTACAGTGTTCTACATGCGATAATAGAGTAGAGTACGGTGTTCTACATGTGATAATAGAGTAGAGTACAGTGTTCTACATGTGATAAATAGAGTAGAGTACGGTGTTCTACATGTGATAATAGAGTAGAGTACGGGGTTTACATGTGATAATAGAGTGCAGTGTTTCTACATGCGATAATAGAGTAGAGTACGGTGTTCTACATGTGATAATAGAGTAGATGTACGGGGTTTCTACATGTGATAATAAGTGCAGTGTCTACTGTGATATAGAGTAAGTACGGTGTTCTACATGTGATAATAGAGTAGAGTACGGGGTTCTACATGTGATAATAGAGTGCAGTGTTCTACATGTGATAATAGAGTAGAGTACGGTGTTCTACATGTGATAATAGAGTAGAGTACAGTGTTCTACATGTGATCATTCCGGACACTTCAGCTTCTCTTTCTGTCACTCCAGCTTTACAGACTTCCTCTTCTCGCTGTGGGACCATTCGCTGTTTAAATCCATTTCTCCCAGTTGCATCATGAGAGCACGAGCTAATACAAACCCAAAATGCACAACTCTTGTCCTGTCATATAAATAGTAACTCTAGTTTTATAAAGCCAGACAGACACGACAACATCTCCACCGGGATCGACACACAACATAATATATTGTCAACCTCATGCCACTAAAACTAAAGTCTGGTTTAGTTATTTCCATTCTTTAATGATAACATTTTAGTCAACAAAATGTGTAATAATAAATGATGTCCAAATCAAATCTTCTGTTTTTATATGATACAAAACAAAATAAAACACAGAAAGCGATTCCATTTGTCTCCTTTTGTATCATCCCGTTTGTCCCAATGCACGTCAATTTTGTCCGTTTTCAGTTTCACTTCAAAAGTTAGTTTTTCCGTTTGAAAGGTTCAATGTTATTTCAGTCTAGTCCTTGACAGTCGGCTCAGTCAAACCTAAAATTAGGATTGCACTCCTTCACGGACTGGCCATTGTTTTTCATCTTCTTCATATATATATATATATATATATATATATATATATATATATAGTATATATATATATATATATATATATATATATATATATATATATATATATATATATATATTATACTCTTATTGGGTTGTTCCATGGCTCTTTTGTTTACGTGTTCATATATATATATATAAATATGAACACGTAAACAAAAGAGCCATGGAACAACCCAATAAGAGTTATAGTGAAATTACAACACATGAAAAGATTATTTATAGCAAAGACAGTGACATTAGTAAGTCAAAATGCCAAAAACAACTGTTGATTTTAATCCTTTAATACACTTTATTTGTAAATAGTAATATTGGTTACTACTACTACTACTACTACTCTGGACATTCTCATGACACTGCTTTGATTAAGACTTGAATATTGATATGCAGCAATAACCAGAAGTACGCATTTCAGACATCTTTCTGCCCGCTTTTTGGATTCGAAGAGCACTTGTCACGATACTAAAATTTCAAACTCGATTTCGATACTAAGGAGTGGGTTTGACACTTGATTTCGAGACTACAATGATAATAGGAAAACGCAATAACATTGTTTGGACTCATCGAAATCTGTTTTAGGTCAACTTGGGTCATGATTTCTTGTACAATTAGAAGCTTTGTGGAGGCTATAAGAGGTCATTATAGTTACCTTCCACTTCTGTTGGTAAAATCACTCACTCAGACAATGACAGAGATTGACCAATAAGAGCAGGGGGTGGGGAAAAGTGACTGTTGACTAGTTACAGGTATTGATAAGATGGTATTGACAATTTCTCTCATCGATTTGATACCTTAACAATTCTTTTATCGATTCCTATATAATATTGACTACAGAATAATATGTGTCTTATATGTCTTGTTTTATAAGCCTGAATTTCGGCCAATGTACGGTAATATTAATACATTTTTATAGAACATGATTGGCTACATTTCAACTAAAACTACAATGTAACGCATTTTAAATTATGTAAATTAGGTACAATTTGAAGCTCAGTTTCAGAGGGACAGGTGAAAATACATTTCTCAAATTGCTTTTTGCACCGTGTTAAACAGACGAACATGCGCAGGGATCAAAACAGGTCTGCTTAATTCTGAGGCAGAAAGAGCTTTCTGTCATCTCTTTCTCCGTCCCTGGTCTTCACAACTGTCTCATGGTTAAGCCGTGTCTGTACCGTGTCTGTTTTGTCGAGGCTGGCGCAGCATTTAAAGGTTAAGGTGGCCCAAAGCAAGGCAAGGCAAGTTTATTTGTTGAGCACAATTCGGACACAAGGCAATTCAAAGTGCTTCACACAACAGGAAAAAAAAAATGCATTAAAATCACAAAGACATGACAGAAATCAGAAAACCTTCTTTTTATTCATTCAATTTAACAATTTTGCTGACATGAATATTCATTTGACATTGCCAGCGTAACGGATGTCTCCGGGATGGGCCTCTGCACACGTCTGTACAGAGCGTATCTTTGACTATCTCGTCGACGCCTCCACCTTATGTGTGGCGCTTTTGTATTTTTAACGACGGAGCGGCATCAATAAGAGGAATCGTTAAGGGAGGAGCCATACGAGTCCGATGGATGGCTGAAAATTGAACCATTTCTCTATACCCATCCCTGATAAAGCTGCATTAAAATGTGCTTGATCCATTTTTTCATGTAATAAAGTAAAATCTGTTTTGTTAAAGCAGCTCTTAGGGTGAAAATACGACTGCTGTGTGTTGTCTGCATCTAATTATAAAGCGATGCAAGAAGTTAGCAGGTTTGTTCGCTTTACTCTGGCGATAACCTTGGCTCTGGGCTCTGAAAGTTGTGAAAAGCGCTTATAAACGCATCGTCAGGAATAATCAGGAAGCTCAGAATGCATTTGGTAGGTGGGAAATAACTTTGCACCGCTGCCAACAGTTTCAAATCAGTTATAACTCCTTTTAACCGGAAGTGAAACACCACAAAACCATTTCATCACAGACTGTCAGTCATTTGAAAGATTTTAACGTGTTCTAAATCTCGACTTCTTCATTTGCATCAGTTTAAACGCGTCCGAAGACCTAGTATAATGTCTAATGTACCAGTCACTTTTAAGGCAAAAAAATGTTGTATATGCAAATGCAAGAGTGTGTCATTGGATTACACCGACACACTGCTGCATAATACTGCCGTGGGATTTTATTCTGCGTCCTCCGCTCCTCCTACTCGCTCCTCACATCCACGAAACTCTTGGGGGGGGGAAAAAAAAGAAAGCATTTAAGCCGTCCACATTTTCAACAGCTACAGTGGTCACATTGAGTTAAATCGTGTTATATTTAGGCCAAGCCCCTCTAATGTGCTGAGGTTATCAGGGTTTTGGCGCTGTTTTGGTGGCGGCGGTGCCACATGGATTAGGCTAATGGCTTCTCTGGATGAAATGTGACGACGCGCCAAAGTGTAGTTAAGGGTGATGAGTGTGAGGTTTTTCCAAGTTTCCTGTCTCACTTAGGAAATTAATGCAACGTGTTTTTCAATATTTTTCCAAAGTTTCTCTTAGACACCCTTCTCGCTAGCTGAAATGAGGAAGATGTTTTTAAATGTAGATCAGCAGTTTGTATCCAAAAGTAATGAACGCATGGTGGCAAGATTCTCAACAGTTTGGGGCCTGTCTGCGTTTGCATGTTCTCCCTGTGTTTATAAAGAAACTACAATGAAATAATATCAATATCATAGTGAGAATAAAATACAATAAATCAGTCTTTTTATCAGCTAAATCCCCAGTGAAAAACAGAAACATTTGCATTTTAACTTTATAAAGCTATATTATCACAACACACTGTACATATTTACTTGTTCGTGTGCAGTTTTACAAGAAAGATGACTATTGCACGATGACTCCACAAAGGGTTTTACAGCACAGTGTTCAGCAGTTTGATGGCGACAGCGGGAATGATTTTCCCGTGTCTGCCTTTGTCGTGATTTTATTGAGCCTATTAGCGTCCCTCACGCGCAGACTGCTGCCCCATCAGACCACAGCGCACAAAACAATCCATCAGAAGATGACTGGAATCTGAACCGATCCACCTTATTCAACTAACGCGAGGCTCCAGAAGAACTGATTTTCTTTGCGTTTAAATACGAAATGCCAAATGCAAAGGTGTTTCAGATTGAGGAGTTCATTTGTCCTTTCACATCCAACAACTGAAAGAAAATGTCTCTACTCTGGCTCCAGCAGCAGCACCAGCAGTAAATGCAAATAGTAAGATATAAGTTAAATCACAGATCATCCTAAAATAAAGTTATGGCTCATTAGGGCTGGCACATATTTTGTTCTTGATATATTGTCATTTGCTTATGAAATTTCGAATATAATTGCCTGTTCACTTGCAGTTTCAAGAAGAAGCAGAAAGAGGTTGTGGGTAAATGTGAACGCTAATAATCTAAAAAGACTAATAATGTCAGAGAGAGGACATGAGGTATGGAAGCAGAACTTAGGACGAGTAATATGAATATCACCTTGAAGTTGAGCTGTTATGAAAAATGTTGTCTTTTATATCATGAGAAAATTTTGGGCCCTATAACCCTGCCCTGTTGCTCATATCAAACCATTTACCTTAGATTTAAAGATGCGCTATTGAGGGTCTCTATGAAGATGCTATTGTTCCACATACGTCATTAAAACCGGAGTAAAGTAGGTGCCGCCGCCAGACCAAGATACTGGTCAGATCTGTGTAGAGGTAGAGCCCGCTCACAGTGAGAACGCATGCCACGGCCATGACAGCAAGATAAACCCCACTTTCTGTCAGAATATAGCTGCAACGTGATGAAAGATTAGCGCTCGATGGTTTGCTGCAATGTCCTTTCCCTGTCTCATCCCCATTCAAGTTATACTGTCCTGTCTAATAAAGCATGCAGGCAAAAACATCCTTTAAAAAACAACAAACAATAACAAAACAAAAGACTTTAGCTGCAGCAGTTTGGTTCCTGCGTCTGTGAAAGCGTGGCAGGCTTAAAGCTGACGTTTTATGTAAATTGGTACATTTTGTGGTTTTCCCCAAAGAGTACATCTTACAAGCAGGACTTTGTGACAGAAATTAGGCCGACGCGCGGCATTCTGCATGTAATCTGCCGACCACCTGCTTCTCTGAAAGGAAATCTTGGCCACAGTCCAATTTTCTCCTGCTCAACTGCAATAAAACGGAAATAACCAGTATCGGTTCAAAATCGCTCCTCGAAACCTGCAATGACCTCACCCAGTTCACACAGTTTTTCCTCTTCTCCTCAACTACGCAACCTTGGCATCATCTTCGACCGGCCCATCTCCTGTCAAACACATCCCCAAAAGCGCCTTCTGTCACGTTTCCGGAACATCGCCCGCCTCCGCCTTCGTCACCGCCCGCTTCGACTACTGCAATAGCCTGCTCCAAGCTCCAACATCCAAAACTCCTCACCCGCACCTCACCCCTGTCCTCAGAGACCTCCACTGGCTGCCCCATCCCCCAGCGCAACTATTTTCAAACTCCTCCTTCCATCGTCTCCAAGTCACTCCATAACCTGGGCCCAGTCGATCTCTGAGCTCCTTCACCGCACCGCCGCCCGACCCCTCCGATCAGCTGAGGCCAACCTCCTGACTAAACTGAAGACCTGGGGTGGACGGTTACCTTCTTTGCTGCTGATCCCACCTGCCCAAACACATCAGTGACTCATCCACGGTGACCAGCTTCAAAAACTCCCTCCAAACTCACCTGTAGCTTCAAATAACTGCAGGGCATCGAGCAGAGAGAACATCTAAGAAGAAGCAGAAATTAATTTACTACAGATCTGAACCCCAGTGAGAGTGTTTGGGACGAGCCGGAGAAGGCTTTGTGCAGTGGTCACTCCCTCCCATTATTGATAGACTTATGAATAATGCAACACTGGATGGAAATGCATCTTTTGACATCACAGAAGCCGTAATCAAAGCTAAAGGCGCTGTATTTTTGAATGCAGCGCTCTGATTGCCTGCGCTTGAGTGGTCCATCCCACTTTCACTTCACCCTCTGATGAAAGCGCTTGTAAAACTGTGCACGTGCCTAACTTTAATGGGTAACGATGTGCCGTAGGGTTTGTGAGAGCTAGGAACTATTTAGACGGATCTTTAAGGTATTTTTGAAGAATAAAAACACCTGTTCTTGAATAAATGCGAGACGGATACATTTAACAAAGTACAGGAGGCACATGGAGACAAGCAGGTGGCAAAAACTTCCACAAAAAAGTTACATAGTGCACCTTTTAAGTTACATCAAAAACATAATGGTGCTTTTAAAGATACTTGGCCAGTCAGTTCAAATGATCAAATAAATCTTGTTAAGCGGAATAGAATGCAAATCAATGCAAATGCCTTTGTTTTTCTCTCCAGGCCCTCCCGTGATCATCAAACCGCCCAATAGCGCCCGGCTCAACATGTCCCAGGATGCTTTGCTGCGGTGCCAGGCCGTGTCCAACCCTCCCAACATGACCTACGTGTGGCTCAAGGGCCGAGAGAACGTCTACCACATCGAGTAAGCTTGTCAAGTCTTTTACGCACCTCCGAAAAGGTGTTGCGCAGTTTTAACTTTGCCGACCACATTCATATGACTTTTTAATCCGGGACTTGAAATTCTGCGCGGTGGTTTGTTGGAGCCAGTTAGAGTCAAACCTGTTTCTTTGAAGTGGGATGGCGTCACTCCACAGACAGAGACAGAAAAGGAGCGCACTGTTGCATAAGGCAGCTTTAGTTGTCTCCAAGCAGACAACTTCACAGGTAAAACACCGCAGACAAATTGTCAATTCTCACTTGAACACGTTAGAATAAAAAGAGCATTCCACATATATACACGCAGCTCAAGATGTTGAAGTGCAATTACTTCTTGTATAACCGTCATAAATTACTGCATCACGCAAAAGTTAACTCTGATATTTTTCTTGCAAACTGGAACAGCAAAAAGAGCTGTTTTTGTTGTTGTGGATGTTTGGATGTTTTTGGCCTTAGACTTTATTGGATAGGAGAGTGTAGTGTGAAAAGGCAAGTGAGAGCAGGGGGGGACATGCAGCACATTGTCAGGGCCAGGTGTCCACTTCTCAACACTGAGGCTGGCATATGTGCTGCTGCTTACACCACTCGGGCCAGCAGGCAGCGCCAGGAATAGTGTTGTTATTGGCCGCTGATCCGGGCGTTTTTAGAGCATCTTCTGCGTCAGAATCGGTGAACATGTTGGGCGATACGCAGTGACATTAGTGACGGCTGCGAGGGAAAAGGACACTAAAGCGCAGAGCTGCCCGAACACTGCGGAGCTAAAAACCTGATTAATGACAGACATAGTATTTGTTTTACCTCTGCGACGTCTTCACACTTTGACTGGAACGGACCTGGACACTGGAGAGTCCTAGTGTGATGTCACTTCTTGTCATTATCTACAGATTTTTTACATTTTACACATCGTAAAAACCTGTCATACGTCACTCTAACCGTCTTTTTACTTGGCTTGGTTAGACTTTTGGTGTTTCTCGCTTTTTGACTTGAACTGTATCTGTATATATCTAATTTCAATGTTAGGATTTTCAAATTTAAGTGAGTGTTGAGAAGACCTTTTAGTCATTTTCAGTGTATTTTTTAAAATATATAACAGTTTTCCATTGCCAAGGCAACAAACATTCATTTTTTCTTTTTAGGCCTGTAGGCTTCATTCGACAGGAAAGTTTAGTGTGAAATGGGGATGAGAGATGCAGTAAATTGTCTGAGCCGGGATTCAAACTCACAACACTGCGGCCGGCTGCACGTGGAGCCTGGCATATGTGCTGCCACCTTAGCCACTTGGCCCTCTGTCAACAAGCGTTCTATGGCAGTTACTCCCCTCAGAATTCCATTGGTTTGAATGGGAGTCCTTGTGTTAACGTCACACACACTAAATTGAAAGCTGTCGTTTTATCGCAGCAGCTCCAAGCGCTATTTTCCACTTTTGAACCTTTTTAATAGACTTACAAAACCTTGACATAACCAAAGATTTGTATAGACCAGGACGACTATTCTATTTTAGTTGCTGTTTCGCTCGGTGATACGGCGCGTTCTTGCAGGTTGTGTCAAACCAAGTCCACAAAAACGCGTCTCTCCAAAGTGTTGCATTGATGCCGCGTCTTGTGATGAAAGAGCATCATATTCCTGGAGGAGGAAATGTCAGTTCTGCTGCGAAAAGCTCTTCATTCAGATTCAAAATGTGGTGGAAAGGAAGCTGAATAAGTTTGTGGCTTTGAGTGAACTTGTGGCGACCTGCTTTGTTTGGTACGCCAATGGGTTTAACAATCTTGGTCATTGACCTTGTTTGGTAGTTTTTATTTTTTTCCAGTATTGGACATCTAACAATCGTCATTTAGTCATCATTTATTCGATTAGTTTGTCCTTATGGTGCCTTGGTCGACCCAAATGTTTATTAGTCAAGTCATTATTTTAAAACATTAATCGCAAAAGCAAGAAGGCCTGTAGCAAGATACAACAACAAAAGTCATAGATTAAAAAACAAGTCACACACTCTATTTTGTTGGGCCACCTTCAGCTTTGATTACATCACGCATTTGTGTTGTATTTTTCATCAAGATTTTGTATTGATGATGTGAGAGAGTCAGATGCCAATGATTTGAACCTTCGCAAATAAACTGACATCTCTTCCTTTTTTTTTCTTCTCTTTAAAAAAAAAAAATATATATTTTATTAAAGAGTTTTAGTTCAATAAAAATGAGCAGGAAAACTATTTGCATAATTCTTCCTCAAATTCCGTGTGAAATACTTTTTTACTCAGAAAGTACATTGTAAGGGAATGCGCCAAAACTTTTACTTAAGTCGATTTTTATTTAATAGTTTTTTTTTTAAATTTAATAGTTTTTCTTGCATTATGGCCCCTCTATTTGTACTTTTACTTACTTAAGGAATACAATGGAGTACTTCTTCCAGCACTAGCTGTAAAATGTGCAAAAAGGTGTTCAAAATGACTGTAAAAAAATCCTGAATTATACAAACCAAGTCACGGCACAATTTCAGTCTTTTCCTGTTTTTTTGTGTTTTTTTTCATACCGTTAGATATCATATGTAATTTTGGTTCGTCATTTTCATTTCCCTATAATTTTATGTAATGAATTCCGGGCAAAAGCGCACACGCTGTTCGGGCCGGAAGACACTGAGCTCAGATTGAATTCAGATCGTAGTGCGGAATGACTTTAAAAAAGAAAGAAAATTGAAATCGTTCGGAATTGGTGCCAGGAGGAACAGACGGAGCCTCTGTTGCGGAAAGGTTTCTCTAAAGCAGTTATATCCGGGAGAGGAGCCGAGGACGATGGGAAACGATTCAAGACGGCCTCCTCATCATCCCACTGAGAATCACACAAACGCTCTCAGAAAAAAAGCATAATCAACCAACAGGTGTGATGTGATAATATTTAGTTTTAAGGCGGGCGTTGGTTAAGTGTCTTCAGATTTACAATTCAAAAAAATAAATAAACCCACAGTCAGTCAATGTTTTTATTGCAGCACAAACATTTCTTTACATTTGTGTGGATTATACATCCTTTACAATGTATTGAAGTTATTTTGTATATAAAAAAAAAGTGTTGTGTTGCAGTAAAAGCAGGCGCATTAATTCTGTAAAATACTTTTGAATCCGTTGTAATTGGTTCCAGTGAAGAGTGACCAAAGGATGCGCGTGCTTTGGGAACAGAGAGATTTAGAGGGAGAGGAAGAAGCTGGACAAAGTCATCAAGAAGTCCAGCTCCGTCCTGGGCTGTGCTCTGGACTCGGTGCAGGAGGTGGGGTAAAGGGCTAAACTCACATCTATGCTGGACCATGAGTGTCGCCCCCTGCAGGACACTCTGTCCGCTCTGGAGAGCAGCTTCAGTGACAGACTGGTCCACCCTCGCTGTGTGAAGGAGAGGTTTCACAGGTCTTTCCCTCTGCTGCTGTCAGACTTTACAACAAACACTGTTATTCCTGAACGTGCCATTCAGCTTTCATAATCCTGTGCAATACTGCTATACTCCTACGATACTGCTATACTCCTGTGCAATACTGTGACATAATGTCAATCATCCCTGGTGCAATATTTTCGAAGTTATCTGTTTTTATTGTTATACTGTGCATCTGTTTCTGTACCTAATCTCTGTTGCAACGCTGGAATTTCTAAATGTGTGGGACAAATAAAGGTGATCTTATCTTATCTTATAAAGTCACTGTCGCGGCTGGAGTTTAGTAACAAGCTGAGGTACGAGGGGGTTTTACCGACTGCAGATGTGTAAATGTGAATGAACCGGAGTCTGTGTGGAGAGAGGGCGACCGCACCCGAGAGTACAGGCTGCGGTGCTGAACGGTTAAATACCCTTAGCCTACGTTTTATTTCTTCTATTTTCAGTATGATGCATAGTATGTGCTAACAGCACCCATTTGTAGCTTCAGAAGATAATATTGCCCAAGGACTGGACTGACATTAACTTCAGACATTCGGACTTCATTTGGAAATGGACAAAACTGTGGACCAACTGGGAGCTTTATTTGAATTCATCTTTTTCATGATCGAGTTCTTTTTATCATTTTATTTTCATTTTATTTTTTTATTACTATTCTTCATTTTGCTCTCTGGTCCGGTTCTGTCTGTTTTAAACTTAAAAAAAACAAAAAAACAAAAAAAACCCATCAAACATAAAAAAAAGATAATATTTCCTGTGAATTTTATTATGCATTTTATTTGATGCGAACCTTAACGTAACAATTAGGGCTGGGCATTGCCTAATGCCTCATGATACGATACAGAGTCCACGATACGATACAAATCCCGATACTCGGAACTTGATACGATGCGCTTCCTGATTCATGGCTATCCCTTAAAACCAGTGTTAAAAGTTTACCAAAATGATGTTTTGTTTTAAGAGAATAACAAAATGCATTGGTAATGTCATGTTCACACTGTTCTCAATATCAGAATACAGCTGTCCCATGATGAAGGCACATTTTCAGCTCAGATGCGGCAGTCTGTAGGTTCAGAAGTGCAGAACTCAGCACTTTGTAATGGCTTCATGTTGTTTAAAAGTATCACGAGTCACGTCTCTGTATCGATACACGTGTTGCCAAGAAGTCCGTCGCAATATATCACGATACCGATATATTGAGCACAGCCCTAGTAACGATGCAGAGGTGTGACTAATTAGGCAAACTGTTCGACGAGTGTAACAGTCCCCCCCGTTCTCGCTCCAGAGTGTTACTGCTGTGGTGGTGACTTCAGTGTGGTCAGACTCTCATTAAAGTGCACTTCCTGTTATCACAGCATCTCACTCAACACGGTCTTCATTAGCGGCTGTGAACGTTTGGCCTCAGCGTGATTTAAAAACCCTCTGAACACACACGCGCACGAAAACCCGGCCACATACTGTCATACTGTCAATGACTCACTTCACTTTTAAGTTAATTTCATGTATTATTTTTATTTGAATGGAGCAGCGTGTGTTAATGAACCGCCCGGGTTTAGCTCAGAGCTAGTTTCCATCTGTAGTCCCATGCTAATGATGCAATGTGCACTGCAAAAATGTGTTTTCTAATACAATAATGATAACAATAACTCTTTGTACTTCACTTTACAGGCTAAACAAAGCCTCAAGGTGCCACACGGCAGTCATTAGTCTCTCACTCCGTTCTTGCTGGTGGTAAACATACTGCAGCGGGTGAAGTCTTGCTTAACTCGTATGGTTGTGGATGAGCGCACTAACCACTCTGCGACCGTCACCCTGCATGGGGACGTCCTTTTAGGCGGTAGCCCCAAAAGTATGGAATGTCCTGCCCTGGCCCTCTGTATGGTAGCTAAAGACACTTTTAGATTTTGGTTGACTTTATTCATTTTTATCTGTGAAAGTTGCTCTGGAAAGTTTTATTTACTTACACTAATATCTGCACGAGTTCAAAGGACTTTGGACATTTTAATGAGTTTGGATTCATTTGCCCAGCCGTTGAATTGAACATGCTTTCTTAGATCTAATCTCTAGTTTAATGCCATTCTGTGGAACCTTCTAGGCAGACCAAAAACATCCACATGGAGAAAAGCCGCCGCGCGGACCAGACCGGACACCTCGGCCTCTAGTCCACGTTTAAAGTGACGTGTGACAGGTGTTTACGACGTTCTCATTTTGACTTTATTTGGTGTATTTATACCTGTTGTACGTATACATTATAGTTTTACACCAATCGAGTAGGTATTTGTGGAGAAAATGTTGAAAAATCTGTAGAATAATAATAATAATAATAATAATAATAATAATAATAATACATTTTATTTAAAAGCGCCTTTCAGAACACCCAAGGACACTGTACAAGAGAATAAAACAACAGAATAAAACAACAGAATAAAACGAATAAAAAAATATAATAAAAGAATGACAGGAAGTGACATCACAACTCATTCCAGACAACGTTTTATGCATAAATTAGACAAAAGAAAACAATTTTTTTTACATTCTAAACATAATTCAACAAAATAAAGTCGCTCTCATGTATTTTGATTTATCAAATGAAAAAAATGGTGACATTAGAGGATTTTTTTTTTTTTCATTGTTTGCTGGGTAATTTCCTAGTGTGATGTCATCAATTACAAACAGGAAGTGAAATTCTAAACCTATAACCTATTTTAAATATATAAAACTTAACTGCATTTTAGTTCAGTGAGTTGTCCAACCTGTCAGAGGCACTTTAAGATAAAAACTTAAATCAGAATGATGTGACGGGCCGTCGATCCGTCAGGCTGCATAATGGAAGCTGTTACGTTGACGCTGCCTCTGCTTTCTCCAAATGTGAGCAATGTCTAAATGGCGTGGGCGTTCTTTTTCCTTCACCTCGTGCGCTCGGCTCAGCGATGCGTCCCTCGTCCCACACTCGCACAAACTCACCCACGGCCTGGCTGCGCGTGGACCGGCTTCTCCCGATCGCCGCTAACAACGCTGTGTAAAAGTGTCTCTTGTGTTCTCTCTCTCTCTCTCTCTCTGTCTCCCGCAGCGCTCTGAAGTCCCCGCGTGAAGGTCATGGTGGACGGGACCCTTCTCATCTCCAGGCTGCTCCCGGAGGATTCTGGGAGATACACCTGTATGCCCACCAACGGCCTGCTGACTACTCCGCCCACTGCCCCCCGGAACCTCACTGTGATGCGTACGTGTCTCCATTGTCTGCTGCTCATTATCTGTGCATTAGATCAGTGGTTCTCGTATGCTTTTTAGCAGGACTATATCAGGGCTAACTAGGGCTAAACCGAGTCTGTAGCAGGGCTATACCAGGGCTAAACTAGGGCTAAACCGAGTCTGTAGCAGGGCTATAGCAGGGCTAAACTAGGGCCTGAACCGAGTCTGTAGCAGGGCTATACCAGTGGCTAAACTAGGGCTGAACCAAGTCTGTAGCAGGGCTATACCAGGCCTAAACCGAGGACTGTAGCAGGACTATACCAGGGCTAAACTAGGGCTGAACCAAGTCTGTAGCAGGACTATACCAGGCCTAAAACCGAGTCTGTAGCAGGACTATACCAGGGCTAAACTAGGGTGAACCAAGTCTGTAGCAGGACTATACCAGGCCTAAACCGAGTCTGTAGCAGGACTATACCAGGGCTAAACTAGGGTGAACCAAGTCTGTAGCAGGGCTATACCAGGGCTGACCACCAGATCTAAACCGAGTCTGTAGCAGGACTATACCAGGGCTGAACCAGATCTAAACCGAGTCTGTAGCAGGACTATACCAGGGCTAAACTAGGGCTAAACCGAGTCTGTAGCAGGACTATATCAGGGTTAAACTAGGGCTGAACCGAGTCTGTAGCAGGGCTATACCAGGGCTAAAGTAGGCTAAACCGAGTCTGTAGCAGGACTATACCAGTGCTAAAGTAGGGCTAAACCGAGTCTGTAGCAGGACTATACCAGTGCTAAAGTAGGGCTAAACCGAGTCTGTAGCAGGACTATACCAGGGCTAAACTAGGGCTGAACCAAGTCTGTAGCAGGGCTATACCAGGGCTAAAGTGGGCTAAACCGATCTGTAGCAGGACTATACCAGGGCTAAACTAGGGCTGAACCAAGTCTGTAGCAGGGCTATACCAGGGCTAAAGTAGGCTAAACCGAGTCTGTAGCAGGACTATATCAGGGCTAAACTAGGGCTAAACCGAGTCTGTAGCAGGACTATATCAGGGTTAAACTAGGGCTGAACCGAGTCTGTAGCAGGGCTATACCAGGCTAAAGTAGGGCTAAACCGAGTCTGTAGCAGGACATACACCAGTGCTAAAGTAGGGCTAAAACCGAGTCTGTAGCAGGACTATATCCAGTGCTAAAGTAGGGCTAAACCGAGTCTGTACAAGGACTTAATACGCAGGGCCTAAATGAACCAAGTCTGTAGCAGGGCTATACCAGGGCTAAAGTAGGGCTAAACCGAGTCTGTAGCAGGACTATATCAGGGCTAAACTAGGGCTAAACCGAGTCTGTAGCAGGACTATACCAGGCCTAAACTAGGGCGTTTAGCGTTTAGGCCTTAACACACACCGAGTACTCCGATACATTTACTTGGGTAATTTTGTGAAGAAACTTTACTTTGCAGAGTGGATTACTGACATCACACCATTACTTAAGTACTTGACTTTAGTAATATTTAGTATGAAGTATCAATACTCTTAAGGCCAAGTCATACTTCATAAGAAAAAAGCTGCTTGTTCGTGTTCTTGAGGGTGCAAGGAGAAGAACAAACTTCTTTTTTCATTTCTCATCAGAAGTTCTGCTGATCCTTCTATGCCCCGCCCATACATGAACTCAAACCGCTGTTGCTATGGAGATTGTCTTGTCAATCACAGCACAGTTGTCTAACAGCCCTGCAAGAACATCCTTCTGCGCAACGATGAGTCACGGACAAGAACACGAAGTCCAAGACCAAAATTAGAACTTTAACTTTTTCTTTCTTATGAAATATGAATTAGTCTTTACTTGTTTTGATTACAGTCTAATTAATTTATTTGAGTGTTGAAAATATTACAAGATTTGAACACTTTCGCTTCTTACTTTCAGATATGAATTATTTTTGTAATTCTCGATGCATTTCTTTTTGTTTTACCTCAAACCACCTCAGTAAGTCATGGTTTCTAAATTTTTTTCAAAGGGTTAGGGTTAGGGTTGAAAAAAAAAACACAATTTCCATTCTAAAAAAAATATTTGATACAACACTGATAATGAAAAAAACTTTATTTTCAGACAATTTACAATTTTCAGCACAAAACAATACTGTTTATTACCATTTAGTTTATGCCCATCAAGACTCTGGTGGTGCCGCTGTTTGTGCGTGCCCGTGTGTCATTCCGAGTTTCCCATCAGGTTTGAGTGAAAAAAAAAGCAAAAAAAAAAGCAATTCAGTCAATAAAATAATTTGATAATTCTTATTTTGAACATATGAAATGTTTTAAAATACATAATCAATCACGACGCATCGTAGACAATATTTTGGGAATACAGTTGTTCGAAATGGAGTAGGTCTAAAGAAGTCGAAACTTTTTTAATCCTCACGTGCACGTCATACATCATCAGATACATTAATTTAACCTTTTCTTTCTGGCTCTTTTGGTTTTTCTTTCTCTATATCTTGCAAAAACCAGTAGCTTGTTTTTTGTTTAAGAAAAAATTTACGTGCACACAATCATGCAAACAATTTTATATCCCAAATAAATACATTCTGTTATCTTTTTTACCAAAGAGAAAAGTTAATTTGTGATCTTTACTTCAACTCACGGTAGATTTGTGGGCTTTGCTACGGATTTTACGTCTTAATATTGGCAAATATCGGTTACTAGCCATAGCAACAAGCAACATATTAAATCTAAATCTACACCATCCATTAAAAAAAAAAATCTTAAATAATTCAACATAGGTCTTATTATTTCTGTTGTTTTTTTTCATTCATAACTTGTTGAAATGAATAATGGTTTTATTAGTATTTCTTTGTAATCATAACTGCTCAAGCGTTTATTCCCCCTGTTCCCCGTCGCGGCACAGACGCCATTGAAA
The DNA here is from genome assembly GCA_015082035.1 of Chaenogobius annularis. Lineage (NCBI taxonomy): Eukaryota > Metazoa > Chordata > Actinopteri > Gobiiformes > Gobiidae > Chaenogobius > Chaenogobius annularis. Next base: position 84,250 of record BJKM01000658.1, read on the forward strand.
TCGCGAGATATCATCAGCGCTAAAACGTTGAAAATATTCTTCCTCTCCATATTGTTTCCGCGTGGACGTTAAAACATTTGTGTTCAGCGTTCACTTGGTAAACCTCCACCGTTATTGCATCAGCTCGCAAAATCGGCATTTTCCCCCGGAGGCCGCTTTGTGGACGGCGAAAACAAATAAATCCTTCCTTAAATTGTCCACTGCATTAGACCGGCAGAGCGCGTAACATTTAAGCACACTACTACGCAGACAAGTCGGAGCCGTCGTGTACTGAAAGATGGGATTTTGAGTGGAAATGTGCTCTAGCTCGTCATTTCCAAAGCACAACATTTGGCTCTAAATGCGCACATAAAGCGGTAAAGACTGTACTAATACGGAATACTGCAATATCAAAAGTCTTACAATTTGCTGCTGCGTTTAGAAGGCATTATTTTGTTTGTCTGCATGAACCGCGATGATCCTTTGTTTTGTTTCACTGTAACCAACTTTAAAGAAATGACTGCTCTTAAAGGTGCACTTGTGAAATTCTGAATAGCTGAGGTTCAAATATCGCACAGGACGAGTGAAAGACCGGTAAAATCAACCGCTAACGGGCAAAAGATATCACTTTGGACATTTGCATAAACTGCGATTTTCTGTTCTTTTGTGGGAAATCACATCTTCTAGCAGCTTTTTTGTTTTTTTCATGTACAACAGTTTCATTAATATCTATTTTTAATCATAATACTCATTAGCTGCACAGGTCAATATCTAACTTGATAAATCACGCGCTGTTTTTTACTGTTTTGGAACAACAGATTAATTGAGTTATTTTTCAATTATTATATTTAATTATCTTTTATTGTTTTAATTCATTAAATTTTTACATTTTCAAGCCACTAAAAGGTTGAAATATGATGACTGATGGAGATAGTTTATTCTATTTTGCCATGTTTATTGAATAATACCACTATCTTTGTTATAAAAAGGTTATTTTGTATATGTTTTAGAGTCTGTAGTCCAGTTAATGATAGTCAAAACGCATAGTTAGATTATTAATCCTTGCAGCAATACAGTCTATTTGATATTTTTTCTGCGTTTCATTTGGCGAGTGTCTTTCTGTCCTGCCTTAGACCCGGCGCAGGCTCTGCAGACGCCGCAGGACACTTACCTGCCCACGGGTAAAGACGGCGTGGTCGCCTGTCCCGCCGTCGCACAGCCGCCTTTACTGCGCGTTGAATGGACCAAAGACGGAGAGCCACTCGACCTCGCTGTGGTAATAAAACCTCTTCTGCTTAAGGAGCCTATATATTATGTATTATTCAAGGTTTTTGCATTATATAAAGTTTTACAGATTAAAATATTGAAAGTGAACGGAGAGCAAGCAAGCAAACTAAATATATTCAGCACAGCAGCTTTAAAACAAGTCAAATGCATCAATATTACGACATAAAAGCATAAAAGTAAAGTGATACTGATTCGTTTTCAGCAAACAAAATGCCATGGTTGCCGGCAGAGACAGACCGATATAAAACAGGTCGATATTTACACTTTTGGCAGGGGCTGATTTTGTTTGGGTCGATTGACTACGTAAGTGTTCAAATAAAGCTTCGTCTTTCCTTTAAGTGCGAAGACTGCACGGTACAAAATGTGATTACACTGCTCCGTTATTGGTTATTGGTTAGCTGTAAATCTGAGCATTTTAGTGTGGTCATTTGTTCAGACTGAGATGACCAACTAACGACATCACAAGGTGGAAACAAGTGCTTTGAGCTCTGGTAGGTTGTATAAATGATAATCAAATATCCGTAAAAGAAACAAAACACAACTTCTGATACGGTTTTGATAAGGAAAAAGTTCAAAAGTTGAATTAGTGAGTTCGTTTTCAGACTGAATTCCTAAATTAATGAAGCTGTGGTGGATAATTGGACATAAAACATGTGCGTTTAGTCCTATAACCTTCTAATTGCAGTACTCCTGCCATAATGTGCCAAAAGTATCTTCTAAGGACCAGAAAACCAGCAGCTCATCAGTCTGAGTACCGTGCATGTTCATATGAAACGTTTGGATGGATGTGGATGACATAAGGCATCAGGTGTTGGCAGGATTCAAGACAGTTTGTACTCTGAGCCAAGCTGTTTCCACTTAAAATGAATTACTCAAATTAATAAAAAATAAAAAAAACATAGTAGTAAGTAACCATATTTGTCAAGTTTCCCTAGCGTCTAATATGCATTTGCCGTCTGGATAGTAAATAAAAATGGAGATAGAAATGCACTAAACTTTTCTGTAATTTATGCAAATACAGGTGTTTTTATTTAAAGAATCTATTGAAGCAGATGTAAATATTTTTTCACTTTCATTACGTTAAGGGTAGTGTAACGGTAAAGTGAGTTGACAACATTGATGCGTGATGATAACGACAAAAGGATTTTAATGTCCATACGCACAACCTTTCCCATCTACAATACCTGCAGCTACTGTTTTTAGTCACATTTAAAGTTGATTTCAGAACATCTCTTAGCATCTTCATAGTTTCACAAGTAACACAACATTTAATATCAATACTTATATCTTTTGTTTTGACTGCAACTGAATCTTTTTCTACAAATACTTACGTGTCCAAAAGTGTATTAAAAAGCCAGGAAAATGAATACAATTTGAAATGATTTTTTAAATTATCAAGACATTTGTTTTCTCTAAAGCCTCTGTCATGTTTCGATCATACAACGCATTACAAGGTTGTCAAAAGTATGGAAAATCAGACACTAATCGATCCAAAACTAGCAGTGAAACTAGATGCTCATTAATCATATTTAAAACATTGCATAAACACGACAACATTTGATTTTTCTTGAACAATTCGAGAGTGATCTTGAACGAGACCACAAGTACGATTATTATTTTTGAACAGCGAGTACTTCAGGGATGAATGCGCAGTACTCGTAGGGGGCAAGATCAAGTGCTCATCCAGGATCAATTGGAAACATACGTTGCAGAAAACAAAGAGCAGTTTCAAGGCGCTTAGATAGCAGAGAATTATACGCTAAAGTAGGATGACAACAGCACGGCACGGTCTTTTGTTTGTTTGTAAGGCTCTCATTGGGGTTTTGCCTGATTATTTGACAAGTATGTTGAACACCAAATCGAGTATTCATCAGTTGAGATCTCAGGAACTTTTCTCCCCGTCTGTGGAACAAAACACATAGACAATTCAAATGAGATAATCTTGTGACTTTTAATCAATTCAAAGCACTTGTTAAAGATGACCCACAACTCCAGTATTCTTGCTTGTGTGTATAAGTATGTGTCTATGTATGTGTTCACTTTTTGAATGTTTCATTGAATGTTCTGTTGACATTTTAGCTGGATATTCTGTGTTACTGTTTGTTTCATGTGTGTTTTGTGATATCGACAGGGTGAAAAACAGCGTCTCTCATCAAGTTTCCCCTGTATGAAAAAACCCCAAAACATACCAACATATCAACAGGTTTTAATGCGTTTTTAATTGAGACAAACATACAAATACAAACTATGACATACAGACATACATTAATAGCAACAGAACATTGTAGAAAAAGATTCAGTTGTAGACATCTGGACTGTGTTTTTCTTGGTATTATCTTCCGTCAGTCTATCTAAAAGTGGGCGATATATCGACATTTAGACAATATTTTGAATGTTGTTTTGAAGATAAGCAAAATGTATGAGTAATCATTCATATATAAGAAGAAACTCTTAAATAAGTGTATAAGGTGGATATCTCTGCACTTTTGTCGTACATTTTACAGACATTTCACATTGTCTGATATTTAAACCTCATCTAATATGTTTAAAGACATGTTTTAACATTTCTATCTCTATATTTTCAAAAAAAAGGAGATTTTTTTAATGATCGGTATCGCGTCCCTAGCCTATTTTACAGTATGGAAATGGAGTTTGACACACTATTACGAGCCCAGCGGAGGCTGAGCACTTTGCACAAGCGCTTAGCCAGGAAACATCCTGATCTGACATCCACAAAGCCATCCCGTTTGCTCATTTTATGCCGTCAAACTCGTCCCGCCTCCTCTTTGTTCGCCGTTTTGGACATTTATGAACATCACCGCTGCGGCGTGTGTGGGACGTCGACGCGCCGCGGGAAATGTGATCCACTCCGGAGACTTTTCGTCTGCCAATTATTCCAATTCCGGCGAAGATGTCGCTTTCTCCCCACGCGCCGGTGTGTGCCGGATAATAGCAGTTTTGACTTCATTAAACCCAGATGCATTTACAGTCAGTCAAAGCACAACAAGCACTTTGTGTCGGGGCTTAAGGCAACGCACAAATATATAAATAAGTACGAAAATGGCGGTTAATCAGATGCGGTTGTGGAAGCGATGCTAAAAGCTCTTCATATTGTTCCCGTGGCATGTTTGTGCAAAATTGAGCTGTGATAAGGAGAGGAGCGGAGATGAACCGAACTTTGATACGAGTGTTAGGGACAAATAGATATGGCAAGTTTGTTTGTAGAGCAGAATTCGTACTCGAGGCAATTCAAAGTGCTTCACACAACAGGGAAAAAATGCATTGAAATCACAAAAACAGGACAGAAATCACAAAACCGTTTAAGACATAAAAGAGAAGCGTGCAAATAGAATCCTTTCTGTCATATGCACAGCTAAACAAAACCGTTTTTAGTTTAGATTGGAACATTGTCTCACATCTTCAGGAAGACTGTTCCAACAGCAATGAGTCAGACACAGAGAAATTCAACATCAATATTATTCCGCTACATGGAGTCATAAAGGTATCGTATTATGCATTATCTCGGCGTTTGGAACTACTTAAAAAACCTTCGCTGTGGTATTTCCCGTTGAATCACTTCAAATGACTAAAGCGGCAATGATTCATTGGATATTTCTGACCATTTAAATAACTATATTCATCGTGATTTAGACTATACATACTCTAAAACACATGACAAAAGACGTTTTATCACAAATCCAGCAGCGTTATTAATTCAAAATGGGAAAATAGAATAAACAATTTCAGATTTTTGTCAAGGACTATGTATATATTTTCTATAGAGAGGCCTACTCTCAGCATATTTCAATTTTTATTTGGTTGAAAATGTATCCAAAACGTGTCAATGTACAATAGAAATAATAGTTGCGTACTGTTGTTGCACTGTGAATTAACGCACAGAGGAGTGAAGCAGTTGCATGGATTTTTAAAAACACAGAGGAGCTTCATGGATTACCAGGTGCTGACGGAGAGTGAGGCGCATGCGATTTGAGCTCTGAAGAGGGAGACGAACCAAAAACTCAAGAATTTCTGATATCAGTACAGGAACAATACTGGGTTTTTGATACTGGTACTTGAACGAGACCTAATTTCTAGTATCAGTGCAGGAACAATACCAGGTTTTTGTACTTGAAGGTACTTTTTTCTATACCTTTTTCCTGTCTAAATCATTATCCACAATGGCAAATAAGATGAATAATGTTCATAAATGACATTGAATACCGTTTATTTGTGGAAAAATGTCTAGTTTTGACCAATTCATCTGTGGTATTGCCTAGTAACTTTCTATTTTCTGGTTCTGGACTGTTATCTTCAAATTACACTCAGCCATATACTTATGTAAAATGTACTTCTACTGGAATATCAAAGGGTTTGCGCATTTGTGTTTTTGTCATATATCCTTTAAAAGTACTATATTCTTTAGTTTTGTCCTTCCAATTTGTAGGGATGCACCAATATCGATACTGGTTTCGGATATCAGCTCCAGGAATAGTTGCTGGTTGGGGTCCCGGTTCCTTGATATAAATTCAGCCAATATCCTGTTTGTGCCTTTGACTGAGTGTAGTAAGACGATTTACTGGCTGAGATTGGCCCCGAAAGTCTCGTAAATTTTGAGCTTTTATTCATACAAAGCTGTTCAGTGTTTACTTGCAGGATAAGTAACAGGTGCATAACACAGTTGGATCCATTCTAAGTTCCGAGGGGGAAAAAATACATTTTCAGTCCCTAAACTTTTATCGGACACATATTATGCAAAATTGACTTGAGATTTTAACTTTGTTCTAACATTGTTTCCTCATCAAAAACATACCTGGAGTGGCATTTAGCTTAATTTACGCTAGTTTGACGAATCCTAGAAAGTCCTTTAAATAAATAAACTTTCAACTCCCAGCCGTCAAAAAGATCTCCCGTCCCAACCGTCAAAAAGATCAAGATCTCCCGTCCCAATCGTCAAAAAGATCTCCCCTCCCAACCATCAAAAAGATCTCCCGTCCCAACAGTTAAAAAGATCTCCCCTCCCAACCATCAAAACGATCTCCCCTCCCAACCGTCGACAAGATCTCCCGTCCCAACAGTCAAAAAGATCTCCCCTCCCAACCGCCAACCATCAACGATCTCACCCTCCAAACCGTCGACAAAGATCTCCCCGTCCCAACTGTCAAAAGATCTCCCCTCCAACCGTCAAAAAGATATCCCTCCAACCGTAAATAAGTCTCCCGTCCCAAACAAGTCAAAAAGATCTCCCAGTCCCAACAGTCAAAAAGATCTCCCGTCCCAACAGTTAAAAAGATCTCCCCTCCCAACCGTCAAAAAGATCTCCCCTCCCAACCGTCAACAAGATCTCCCGTCCCAACAGTCAAAAAGATCTCCCCTCCCAACTGTAAATAAGATCTCCCGTCCCAACCGTCAAAAAGCTCTCCCGTCCCAATCGTCAAAAAGATCAAGATCTCCCGTCCCAACCGTCAAAAAGATCTCCCGTCCCAACAGTTAAAAAGATCTCCCCTCCCAACCATATAAAAGATCTCCCCTCCCAACTGTAAATAAGATCTCCCAACCATCAATAAGAACTTTCCTCCACACGGTCAATAAGATCTCCCCTCTCAACCGTCAATAAAATCTCCCCTCCCAACCATCAAAAAGATCTCTCAACCGTCAAAAAGATCTCCTGTCCCAACCGTCTAAAAGATCTCCCAATCATCAAAGAGACTCCTCGATAACTGACGTTTTCTCAATCCGTGGCTCCGAGAATCTTCTTTTTAAGTCCATAAATCATCTCCAGACTCATTCTGTGATCACAAACAGTACAACTGAGACCAGGAAGTAAACAGGCCAGCGTGACATGTGCTAAAATGTTTAGATAAAACTGTGTATAATTCCATCTGCAGCCAGTAGATGGTGCCAAAACACAGGCAGCACTGGATTAAACAGCAGAGATCCAAATGTAATTTTGTTTGTTTTAAACACAGTATTTTTATTTTCTAAAACATGCGATGCCAAACTAAAGGTGCTCAAGAGCATGTTGAAAGGCTGATAACAAGACAATTAATGCATAATATTTGTCCTTTAACATCTGTACCAATCACATTAACTTCAAATTATAAACTTTATGTCCAGACTTTTCTTTTTCCAAATACTTTTTTACTCTTACTTGAATAATGTCTTAAACCACTACATTGTATTTCTACTAGTAATATTATTTTCGAAGTAACGCTACTCTTACTATCTTCAAATAAACACTCACACATTTATTTTCCTTTTTAGTCTAAAAATAATTGTACCAAAACCAACCTAAAATGACAAGTGTGGAGTTTGAAAATGTGTTCTGGTAATTTGTACTTGTTCAAACCTGCAATGTGCCAATGAAAATCAGCGCGTCAGTGAAATCCTACTGCATAAAGTCATAGAAACTCAACCGTGTTATGACAGTGGCAGAGATGTGTGAACATATTTGATCAATTTATGCTAGCATTTCTGAGTTTTCTCTTTAAAACTGTCCAAGTGCTGTTCTGTTACCACACTTGGCTCTGACTGTATGAACATGTAAGTTACGACATAATTAGAATAAGCTGACTGTGAGCCGTGTGTCGAAGTACGTCAAAAGAGGAGCTGTTCGATGAGCTGACTGTGGGCCACACGTTACATGTTTAATTCTGGGCATAGGAAGATGTCACCCAGCATAAGATATGTTCAAAACAAGGTCTTATATGGGTCTTTATGTTAATGCGGGCGCAGTGGGAAAACCATAAAAATGGGTGAACAGTGCTGTGTGCTTTGGGATTCCTGTGTAAAATGGCTCTTGTATGTTCAGAGTCTTAATGAAGCTGAAGAAACTTAATACTGTCTGAAGTACGTCTTTTAAGTTGCATAAAAGTCGACAGATGTGTCCGCTGTGTTTATATTTACTGTAAGTCCTTCACAGCTGCAAAGATTGTGAAGCTTTGATATATTCCTTCTAAATCAAGGCCGCGCAAATATATTTTTAATTAAGCGTTTATACAATTAGCTTACAGAGACATGTGTTGAGAAAACAGTTGTGTATGAATGAAATCAATGTTTTCAGGTGACTGTAAAGGCCATATTGCCGCCATATATTATCATGTTAAAGCTGTAAATATAATTACATTTACGTTTTTGCTCAAGAATTGACCGTTTTGTTTTGATTTTATAGTTTCACTTTCTGGTCGGACATGGACAGTTGACGTGATAGTGGTAAAACATGGTATAGTCCTGACCAAGCCTAGCACAAAGATCTGGAGATGGTCCCAGAAGACAGAGGACTAATTTCCTTAACCTCAACCTGTCGTAAGCACTTAAAGAACACATTTTGGGTTCTGTTGTTTCTTCGTCAGAACCTACCTGGAGTTGTGTTTCATTCAGGTTTATTTGAGTAATCCTTACCTCAAAACACTTGTTTCCATAATGATAATGATTTGTGTAGCTTTTAAAAGCGACCAATGAAATAAGTAAATTAGGTTGTTGAGAGAAAGGACTGTTTGCAATGTATTTTTGTATATTACTTTATAGCAAATGCTTATTGTTATGTGTTTTAAAATATCAAGTTCTTTCTGCTCCTTTTCATTTATTCATTGTGTTACTGTATGTCACTGATAATGTATTTTATGTTCTGAAATAAAATAAATAAAATAAATAAAATAAATAAAATAAATAAAATAAATAAAATAAATAAAATAAATAAAATAAATAAAATAAATAAAATAAAATAAAATAAAATAAATAAAATAGGCTTGTAAAAATTATATATATATATATATATATATATATATATATATATATATACATCAATTATATAAATTTTTGTATTTTACATGCAATATTCATTTTCCACATGTTTTAAGTCAAAGCTACAGTCATTGTTTTAAGTCAAAGCTACAGTCAAAATAATTTCAAAATAATCATCAAAAGTTCATTTAACACTTGTATAACACTGTTATACAACTCTATCTGTTTGTACCACTTCACTTTAATGAACTGAAACAGCAGTGACTGAGTTGTTGTTTATAATGATGTTTATAACCCTTTTCCTTTCACACATAGTACCTTTCAGCCCTGAACACTCCAACACTGTACACAGCCTGCATTTCCACCTGCGTCGCTTTACTCTGCGGTGCTTTAACGCGCTCTGATGGTGTGTGCAGTTCCCGGGCTGGAGGCTGACCGCAGACGGCTCTCTGACGATGGCCACCGTCAACGACGACGTGGCCGGAGTTTACGCGTGCACGCCGTACAACAGCTACGGCTCCATGGGGCCATCGGGGCCGATCACGGTCAAGCTACAGGTCTTTGTTTATCTGTTTGTGTGTTTTTTACGTTGAGCTGTTTATGTCCGTCTATGTCATTGCGTTGCCTGCGAAGTCGTCTGTGTAAGTCGTCGTCCGGGTACGTTCCTTCGCAAAAGAACATTGAATTCTGTCAACTGGACAAAGGTTGTAAGAGTGAATACGTTTCATCCTTTCATCTGAGTATCTTTTTCAGTTCCTCTGAGTCAGCGCCATCCTTCAGACAGATTCTACGTGTCTCGAGAGGAAGAAGCTACTTGGATGAGAGCGAAACGTCTTCACTTTTTCACTATTTGCCTCTGAATTTCCACAATATGACATTAAACGTATCAAGCATAAAAAGTAATAAATGCCAAACTGTTGCAGCATTCCAGAGAACCTTCATATGGACATTAAGTGAATGATTTTACCGACACAAGTCCATGACGAGTGACGGCTTTAAACAAGGCAACCACAAGGGGGCGTCACACAAACCTCAGTGTGAGATTTGAATATAGACTTTTTAAAATGCGCTGTCATCAGAACAGAGGCAATTTAGTGTTTTAGTTGTCTTCTCTCTCATACAGGACGGACAAAACACTTTTTCAAGCCTCAAAATTGTGTTTGTGTTTTGCAAAAATAATAATTTCCTGTAACTTTAGATACAGTTTAAAAAAAAACGAATGTAGAGTTAACATTTCCGTAAGCTTTTGTCCAGTAAAACCTAAATTTACCTTCATCAAAAATGTTATATAATCATTTCCAATGAAGTGAGCAAACATTGGAAAATACAATTGTAAATGTCTTGAAACCAAGCTATTGTGCCACTTATTTTTTGGACTAAACTATCTTTATTTTTTGTCTAATCCCAGTTTCTCCTTTTGAAATCACATTTTGTTTTACTTCATTTTTGCCTCCAATCCAGAAATTAGAATGTTTTTATTTACATATTTTGAAAGGGTCTCGGACAATGTGTCTAGACAATGATAAAATCTTACAAAAAATATTGCTTTTTATTATAGTAAATGATGTTAAAATTGGTGTGAATGAGTGGAGATATTAGGTGTGTGCAGTGTTCCAAATGTGCCGGCTCCAAATCCACTCCCCAATGTTTAAAGTCCACCTTTATAAAGTTGGCTCCTGTCTTTTCCACTGTGCCCAGCCGTCCATCTCTTCGTGCTTGTTAATTATGTGCGCCCGCATCTGTCACAGCGCATTAAAACCTTAACAGAGAGGACATTCTATTGACCTTTCCCTGTCGACGCCGAGCCCTTTGCCATAATGAGGACTCTCCCTCTCCACATTGACAGCACAATTGAGAAGCTAATTGTGCGACTAATCCCTTTGTTATTAAGATAATCTCGTCCAATGCGACATTAATCCAGTCCATTTATACTCCATTTAATGCAAATAAAGGATCTCTACAAAGTTAAATTGAGTTACAGTATGTATCTTGAATCTGTCACAATCTGTCACATTCGAGTAATTTTAGGTAGTTTTTATTTATATTTTTTACTGGTTTTACACGATTGTATTCATATTTCAAAGAATAGACTGAAAGTATTTTGATTTCAAATGATGAAATAAGGATAATAAGGAAGTAAAAAAGAAACAAAACTCAAAATAAGTCCATGATGTACAGTTTGATTTCTTTATGTTTATTTGAAATATAATTTTTAAGTGCAAAAATATCACATAGATGCATATTTACAAAGAAATCTTTAGAAACATTGCATTAAAAATGGGTGTCAAAGGGGCTCACATGAATTTACAAATCCAAAAACATTTAGAAACTATATATATGTAAAGTTTTTGCTTTATTTGTTTGTTTTTAAGAAAAATTCATTCCAGAAAAATCAGTTCAATGTGTGTTTTTAGCTTTTTGTTTAGTTTTTCTCCATTACGTCCATTTGATTCAATAAATACATATTCTTCATTCACATCAGCTTTATTGTGTGACGTTGACAGCTTGCGGTTGATGCGTAGCTTTCATTGACGTTGGCTGATGTTCTTCTGTGTCGCGTTGGCAGGACCCCCCGTCGTTCAGCGTGGTCCCAGAGGAGAGGTACACAGAGGAGGTCGGGGGACGTCTGCTGCTGCCATGTCATGCAAACAACGACGGCGCTGTGAAAGTCACGTGGAGCAAGGTAAACCTGCCCTCTGTCAGGTTAAAGATGTGTGCGCGGCTCTGGAACGCAGGGAAAGTCAAGAAGTCCGCCTCAAATGGCATCAAAAGGATTCCATTTGACCCGCGGCGGATGAAGTGATCAGTTGTGTTACTAAAGTAAAAGTGCAGATACACGAGCAAAAAAAAAAAAAAAAAAGTAGGCTCAAGTAAAAGTTTTTCTTTTAATTTGAAAACTAATAAAATAAAGCGAAAAATTAATAAAAATAAAATCTAAAAAAGCAAATTATAACAAGGAAATTCTGCTTTGATGTTTTGTCAATATATAGGCAATTTTCCAGTATAATTTGTTAGATTTTATCCGTTGAAAGGGAACTTAACATGTATGCAAGGATAATAAAATTTAATAATAATTAATAATAATAATCAATAATAATAATAATAACATTATTAAAAAATAATAATTAATAATCATTCATCTTTACTTATCACCTTTAAAAACAGGGTTACAAAGTGCTTCACAGCAAGTAAAAACACAATTCTACTACATATCAATACATTAAGAAAGACAAAGGAAGAAAATGCACTGAACACTGAAAATATCACATGTCATAATTATTCAACCCTTGCTGTGACACTCATTCAAACGAGGCGAAACCGGATAAAAGTGAGTTTTTAAAAAGTGATTTCAAAGACGTCACTGATGGTGTGCCAAGGCCTGATCTCCTCAGGCCGGTCGTCCAAAGCCCCCAAAAAGCTCCATCACAGAGCTCGGACTTTGAACAGCCAACAGGACCTGCACTGAGGAGCTAAGGCGGGGGGGAGGGGTCACGGGAGGGGTGTTGCAAAGTACATGCTTGTAGCTCGGAGCAAGGAACAAGCTTTAAAAGGGAATCAGTAAAATCTTAAAATCAATTCTTAAACGCACAGGGCCAGTGGAGGACGCTAAATCAGAGATGTCTTCCATAAACGTGCTGAACCTTTAGAAAATACACTTTTACTTTGCAGTTCAAATTGTAGGTTTAACACGCTATGAAGTGTAGTAAACATAAAAAGTATCGCTGCTAAAATTACTTAAGTAAAGTACATGCTACCTCAAAAGTTTACCTAAGTACCTCAAAAGTTTACCTAAGTACAGCCATGTTACCTTTGCACTTTGTTACTTTCCACCACTGCAGTTGAGAGACAGTAAACCGCTTTTTAAATGTTCCAAAGTACTTTTCAACTACATGAGTTTCAGAATGGTGGCGCTTCTAATCTGTATAGCATTTAGGACTTTTTTTATTTTATTTAGTTTTATCGTTTCCCATGAATAAATATTGACATGTCCCACTCTCCATCAACAAATATAGCAGTTTCACTTAATAAGAATAAACTGATATTATTTGTTTAGAATATTCTTTTTAGGTTACATTCCCACGTAATATGGTTAATTAAAATAGTCGCAGACACCACAGCCGCGGGTCGACTTCTATTACTCACCAGAACGTTTTTAAACTTCAAAGTCATTGTGTACACCAAACACAACCTGCTTTGTGTGACGCTGATTTCTGATCTTTCACATGATATAATATTTTCTACATTGTCACTCCGGCGCTGGCGCAGCCGTCGACACGTGTCTGTCACCAAATGCTGGAGTTGCCCTGAGCGATTAAAAAGAGAATAAAAGGGCCTGATCCATTATGTGTGCAAACCCAGAACGCTTTTATGTTCATGTCTGTGAAGAGAGACGTGTTTTTGAAATACTTTGATCGAGCCAGTGAAATAGATTTTTGTATTTATTTTTTGGACGTTTTTTCTTAAATGCTTTTTTTGTTTGTTTTTTTTTACATCTAAACAGAACATGACACAGAGAGGAACATTCCATTTAAATAAAACCATCTAAACAGTCCTATACGTATAAGACAGGGCTATTCAACTTAATTTTCCCGATTTTTCGTGAGGGCCAAGCTTTTTGGGGCCGGGAGGTGCACATCACGACACAACTGTCACAACATTTTGGGTCGCACAACGTCCCCAACACTGGTCTCAATAAATTGAGCATCAGAATGCTCAGGCTCTCCAGGGTTTCAGCAAACCATTATAACAACGGGAAGGTTGAATCTTAAACCTCCATTACGATTTAAGGACAGGATTCTCTTTTTTTAACAAAGATGGCCTCCTTAACTCCTCTTTCAAACCATCTTTTCTCCTGCTCAGAATCTCCACCTCACTGTCTTCAATAGAGTGGTTTGTGGCTTTGAGATGAAGATGTACGGCACTTTGGGGTCCTGAACTAGTTAAGTTAAGTTTCAATGGGCCATTATCGGGAGGTCCACAGAGGTTCACAGAGTAGGATATAAACAAGAGTTCTCAGACTTGTTTCACTGATTGCGAATGACTCTTGGATGAGAGTCGAAACGTATTGTTTTTTCTAAAACAGAGTCCAGATGACTACAACTCAGGCCACGCTGGAGGGACTATGTCTCTCTGTGGCCTGGGCCGGAGGAGCTGGAGGAAGTGTGTGTGGAAAGGGAAGTCTGAGCTTGAGGAAGTGAGTGTGTAAAGGGAAGTCCGAGCTGGAGGAAGTGAGTGTGTAAAGGGAAGTCCGAGCTCGAGGAAGTGTGTGTGTAAAGGGAAGTCCAAGCTCGAGGAAGTGAGTGTGGAAAGGGAAGTCCGAGCTGGAGGAAGTGAGTGTGTAAAGGGAAGTCCAAGCTCGAGGAAGTGAGTGTGGAAAGGGAAGTCTGAGCTGGAGGAAGTGAGTGTGGAAAGGGAAGTCTGAGCTGGAGGAAGTGAGTGTGGCTCAGATTGCTGCCTCCATGACCTGACCCCAGATAAAGAATATAATATGAATAAACATTGGCAGGTTTTGAATATTTATACATAAACCTCATTTACTTTTACATATACATATCATTATGATGCATAAATGTGCTCGACGTCCGTTTTCCCTGTCTAGGTGGACATTTCTCGACGCGTGGCTTACTCCATCACCTCTAATGGCTCGTTACTGCTGCAGCCTCTGACCAAAGAGCACCAAGGCTCATGGGAGTGCAGCGCTGCCAACCGAGTGGCCTCAGTGACCACCTCCACGCAAGTCTATGTGCTGGGTAAGTTCCTCTGTCTGCTCTGTTACATCAGCCTGACTCTCTGCTCTACATTTAACTGCCAGGCTATTTTCCCCACTAAATGTCTCCACTGAAAGAGAAGCGGGAGATTTATCAATTTGTTATAAAGACTTGGCACCAGTTTATAATAAATACACCTTAATTTGCCTTAAAAAGAGTTAATTATTAATAGGGCTCTTCTACAAGGTGGAAACTTATGGCCCACTCTGTAGATTAAAAGTTTCTGTTAGTGGTTTTTCTCTCGGGTGTCGACTGTATGTCAACATCAGAACGCATCATCATAAGCGACATTGAGCTGCAAACCCTCAAATTATGGACTGAACATTGATATTGAAATACACAGAAAGATATATAACAGAAATATATCAGGTCAGGAAAGCTGTACCTAAGAAGGAAATAAATCTTGACTTGTCAAAATTACAAAAGCTCTTTGATATTCTGCATTCAAGTCATTTCTATTGTGTACCTCCCTGGCAAGTTCTAATTGTTGTGATTTGAGCAGTGCCAGAGACATTTCCTTGAAAACAAAAACAATTTGAAATCAAATCATGTTACTGAACATTAGGCCTGTCACATTTTGAAGTGGAATGTATGGCGACAGAAAATATCTTTACGTACTTTTAAAGCAGAACTAAGTAACATTTTCCCCATATTGAACGTCTTCATGAGTCCCTGTGATGGATAAATATGGATTTTCGGAGCGTTTGGTGTGTCCGTCGTCGCCCCCTGCTGTCTCTTGCAACATTTGCCAACATCGACCCAAAGACAACTCTCCTGAGAAACCCTGGCTCGTTTTAATTTTATTTGGCAAAGTGAAATGTTGTTGTCGTATATGCTTTTATTATAAAAGAAAGAACGACAAAAATGTGAGAGAAACAAAAAAAAAAAGTATGTAATTTCACAAGGGAGATGCAGGGGGAGTTCTATCGCCAGAGTTAGTACCGGTAGTTCTGCTTTAAATGTACAATACCGCTAAAAGGCATGAGCTGTAACAAATAAATTGCAGAATGGAACAATAAAAAGTAGCAATTGAAGTTATTTATTCAACGCTTTGAAAGCTCAAATCTTTATGTCTTCCAACAAAATAACAAAAAAAAGTCCCCACAGTTGCAATGAAAATGTACACATGATACTGTACATATGGGGGCCCAAACTACAGTATATTGCTCCATCGATCATTTACGGAACGATACGTCAATATGTGAAACGGGTCACATGATCTTGGCGTGATAAATTGCTAAATCCAAACTACTCACTACTCACTACTCACAAATAATGGATATTCCTCTTTTGCAGTGCAGATGTCTCTTTCTTTTCCATTTCTGTTTCTTCCCCCCTTTCCTCCTCCATGAGATAAACGCAGCACCTTCGAGTCAAACCTTTAAATTTTCACTCTAGCTTTTTATGCCGGCCAATTGCCTACCAACTCTTTTATTTTATTTTTTTCGATTCCGTCTTCTAGGAACGAGCCCGCACGCTGCCTCGGCCGTCTCCGTCTCCCCTGGACTGAAGGAGGCGAACGTGTCCTGGGAAGCGGGCTTTGACGGAGGATCCGAGCAGACCTTTTCAGTGTGGTGGGTGCATAGGCATGTGTATTAGCAGAAGCGGTGTTCGACGCCGATGCTACCGATCGCGCAGCAACTCGGCTAGTCCCGTAAGAGGTGAGGGACTCCGGAGCCAGTCCCCTGTAGCCGTTAGCATTAAGCTCGCCAAAAAAAAAAAAAAAAAAAACATAAGTTATGATGAATTGGGAGCGTGTCTGCTGGTACCAAACCGCCGACTACATTTAGCTGAGGTCAGAGCCTTGTTCAGTGGGGGTTGTTGAGTATATTTGGTGTTTTATTCTAGATGATAATTAGTGTCTAAAACTGGCATCTGAGCTACACGCCTAATTAACAGAAAATAAGGAAGGGGTGGCATCCAAAGAAAAGAAGGTTAAAGCACATTAAGTCCAAAATAAAGGTCTCATTTAGTCCAGTGTCTGTCGAATTTGTCCATTTTCAAATTAAGTCCAAAAATGTCATCTATTTTTTTGTGATGGCCTTCTTCCCAGTATGTGTTCAGAAGTATGTTCCAAAACCGCGTCCATGGCAGGGGCTTTGAGGCCCAAATACATTGTTACGAAATTGAGTGGGAGGGTGCTGTCGAAAATAGTCCGCATTGCCTTGTTCAGTTCTATCCAACGTCTTTGTGCGACAGGACACACGATAATGGTTTGCTTCCTGGCAACCACATGCTCTCCAACACTCAGCTTTTCCTTGTGAGTAATGAGCACTTTGACATGGTGTTATGACAAAACGAGTCACACTCTTCCAAAAGAATTCTTTCCAAACATGTGATTTTGTGCTTTTCCATTGTGAATTACACAATGGAGAAGCACAAAATTACCCTCTCTTTCCCATTCCATTTGAATATATTTAGGAGAATGGCTGCCCGGATTCGAAATGCATTTGTATAATTTTGATATTTTTCCCCTTGAAACCTCTGATTTATTTGTCTTTCGGTCAGAGGCTTACAATGGGGGTTGCTTTGTTGTATTTCTTGATTATAATAACTTGTTATTTGTAAATTCCTATAAAAGTCCTGTTTCTCCAAGCCAAAGTATTCATTCAACATGTCATAGCTTTTCAATTGATTTTCTTTCACGATCTGGTAAAAAAACCTATTATGCCGAGGCAGGGACTATCCTGTTCAAATTAAGTATGAATAAATAAGCGTGCAACAGAAATCCCTGGTTTCAAAAACATTGTCTTCCTTTTGGTTTTCGCCGCCCACAAACCAGGTGTTCTCCAAATCCGATCACCCTGTTTAAAGTGCATTTGACAGATTAGATTACATATGTCACAAACAGCGTTAGTTTTGTGCACCCATGTAATCAAGTGCTCCCCAAGTTACTTTTTCAAATCAGTAACGCGTTAGTTTTGGTTTGGTCTCATCTCCTCATCGCAGTCCCAGAGCCAGGTTTGATCCCAGCCGCAGAGTAGAGCGAGAGCTGCTGCACCGAACACTCTGCGTGTTGTGAGCATGCGCATTGTGCCACCAGTAACTCCAAAGAGAAATAAACTTTCAGATGCACGTTTTGAAAAACTCCTCCTCTTTCGTTATAACCACTATTTTGTAGCTGAGGAGTAAATGTAGTGAGTGTAACAGCGATGTGGTGAGTTTGATTTAAACAAACTACAGTGCTAAAACAAGCGTGTTCTGTCGTGGTTCCCTTGCTAATTCACTAATGTTGATGTTTTCCATTGGTTGAGGACAGGCCGACACGTGCTTATCGTGTGGCATTGTATTGTGGTAATCTGTTCACATAAAAGATAAATAAAGCTCGGCCAAACACATTTACTTTGCTTGTTTATTTGATATCTTAATGATTGTGTTACTGTGTTCAGCAACGCAAAGGGATTATCGGCCAACGGTTATACAACAGTGATAAGGCAAGAGTACTCTTACTTCACGCGTTATTGAACAGGGCAGTAACGAGGTAACGTGACGAGTTACTTTTAAAAGGAACGCTAAACTGGGCTGTGACTTTGTGATTTAATTCGACTGCGGTTTAACAGCTGTTTTACGCTGCTGTTTTACTTTACCGCATTCACAACTCTCTGAAGTGCAGACTGTTTACCTCCTGCGCCGGTGTGCACTTACGCACTTTCAGAAAATGCACACTTCAGTTAAGTGTGTATCGCGACTCTTAGGACAGGGCTCGTCTCTAAATTTCCTACCTAATGTCGCATATTGATGACATAGAGAGAGGGATTCCGTTTTTAGGACTCAGCTCTACTTCCTGTAATTTATTTCTTGCCAAACTACAAGTTGATTTAGGTAAAACTATGATACATATTCATCACAGGTACTATCCCGCCTAACTAAGTAATAATTAGAAGAACATGCGCACTTGTCACATGCACTTTAATTTGAGATTTCTGATGTCGTGTGCTTTTGCTAAGACTCTTAACGGCCACTAAACATCCTCTTTTATTACCAAGGAGCGCAGATAAATACATAAAGAACATTTTGACATTTTATTTCCTTAGATCTGGGGATTGGCTTCAGTATTCACTTATTCACACGCGTTACCGAGCGTTTGATTTGACGCAACTCCCTCTCGCGTCGGCCAAGCGATCCCGTCGGAGCAACCGGCGAGATAGAGCATTTTTGAATGTCCGTGCCTTCCGGTTACCATGGCAGCAATCGACAGGGGGCGGCATTACTGTATTGATCTCGGGGAATTCATTTATCCGTTATCGCTCATGTGCAGCTACAATGGAAAAAGCTGCGGTAATGCGCCGGCCACGCTCCGCACGACAGGTGCGGCGAGCGGCGAGCGGGGAGCGGGGGTCTGAGAGGGGAGCGGCGAGCGGCGAGCGGGGAGCGGGGGTCTGAGAGGGGAGCGGCGAGCGGCGAGCGGGGAGCGGGGAGCGGGGCGTTTGAAGTTGTTGCCTTTTGATTCAGGATGTAAATGTCCGGTTCAAAGTCGAGGGCCGAATGTAAAAAGTCAATAAATACAAGAAAGAGTCAAAGGGAGATCCAATTTGGAAAGATAGCGAGGCTGGGTTAATCCTTGCTGTGATATACCGCACCGAAAACGTTGATATTACCCAATTCTTTATGATAAAACGTTGCACAAATGAGTTTTCACAAATTCAAAAGCCGAAGTGTAGGAAAAGAGAATGCAAGAAAGAGTCAGGGGAGAGCCAATATGGGAAAACAAAAGACTTGTCAATTAAGAAAAGAAGGGACTCTTGAGATAATTAAAGTGTTATTTTTGAAGTCTGGAGCAAATGTCTTTCAAATTGAAAAGCTGGACGTGAAAAAAAAAGGACAATTCGAATCAAAAGAGAATCAACGTGGAAAGAAGATAGTGAGGCAGTCATGCGTAATCCTTTCTGTCATGTACCTAAAAGGACTACTTGAGATACTGCGCGATTCTGCATGATTACATGTCGCTTTTTGAAGTCAGATACAAATGTACAGCGTAAACAAAGAAAATACAGGAATGAGTCGAGAGAGAGATCCAATACGGAAAAAGATATTGAGGCAATTGATAATGGAGGTAAGTGAGGTTAGTATTTAAAGCTCAAGTATTCAGCTTTAGAACCGTCTTTTTATAGACCAAGAAGTGAAACATTGTATTTTGCGTTGGAAAAAATACTTAATAATGAATTAGCTTGAGACAGCGTGTGGTAGTCTGATTATAAAGTGCTGCATTGGCTGCACATTCTATGGGGAAAAATAATTACATTTATTTACAATTATAAAAACGTGTGTCACTCGAAATATTTCACAATTTTGCTTAATTCAATGTGGCAATTCACGTTTTTATATAAATAGATCAAATAAATATAAGTGCATGCTGTATTTCTGTAAAAAGGATTCTTGAAGTATTACAATCTATATTTTGAAGTCTGACATAAATGTATTTATGAGGGCTCAAGGGCAAAGTGTAATAAAGATGGTGTGAGTCAAGAGAGAGTCGAGTACTAACAGGTATATCATATTTTGAATTCAGACGACTATTTTCTGTGATATGTAAGAACCATTATTCTTCATAATTAAAAAATAACAAAAAGCCGTACAGAACGAAGTACAGCAGAGTAATTACTTGAACTCGATGTATTTAAAGATGTTGTTTGACGTCACCGCTCTGTGTTCGCCGCATTTTTCTACAGAAACGCCTGCAGTGGGACCATGCCGAGTTTTTCAGCACTGCCACGCAACGGTCACTTAAATGTTCTGTAGCTCAGCAACTACAGCTCATTTGAACACATGAAAAGCATATCACAGCCCTGGTTGAGAAATAGTTCGACGTTCAAATGCTGCAAGATATCTCATCCATATGTAGAAAGTATAGAAAAAAGTATTCATTATTATTATTATTATTATTATTATTATTATTATTATTATTATTATGTTGTGTTATTATTATTATTATTATTATTATGTTGTGTTATTATTATTATTATTATTATTATTATTATTATTATTATTATTATTATTATTATTATTATGTTGTTATTATTATTATTATTATTATTATTATGTTTTATTATTATTATTATTATTATGTTTTATTTTATTTATTTTTATAGAAAACACACACACACACACACACACACACAATAACAAGACACAGTGATGGAAACGACAAAACGAGTGTAGCATTTGTTGCTTGGCGTATTTGACTTCAATCCAAATGTTTTTGTAAATAGAATGGTCTTCGTTCTTTGAGGCGTTGCCCATATGCGATTGTCGCCGCATCGGCGCTGTGGGTTTGATTCCCGACCGCGACCGTTTGCCGAATGTCTCTACCATCTCTCTCCCGATTTCACGCCACGTCTGTCCAAGAAAATCTTAATAATAATGTAAAAATATTAATACAAAAATATTAATAATAATTGAATACAAAAATACAAATGATAATACACATACAAAAATAATACAAATAATGATACAAATACAAATAATAATACAAATACAAAATAATAATACAAATTCAAAATACAAAAATAAATAATAATAAATATAAAAATCTTAATAATAAAAAAAATACTGTTTTTGATTTTTGTGTCTGTTTTCTCTCTGTTTTTGTTTTTTCTTTCATTGTGTTTGTTTATGTGTTAGTAAATTAAAAAACAAAACAGAAACAAATGCAAGATAGATGTGTTTAATGATTTAAGAACACCATAAATAATCTTGAATCTTGAACTTGTTTTTTGAACTCAATCGCGTGTCTCATCTCGTGGGATTTGGTTTGGCCCAATTATTTCTGGACCATTCCTCATCCAAGTCTTCACTGACACTGCACCTGGCAGTTGCAGTTGCCTCACACTTTTTTCATTTCAAATTAGTTTTGAAAAGTTACCGCCTGGTCTCGTTTAGTAAAAAAAAGGCAAGCAAAAGTTTCCTGACAGTTATAAGGCGTGTTCAGATTAGAGTTTTGATAAAATCGCATCAGATGGAAACGCGTAACCTCCGAGGATATAAAGTTGTGCCGACGTCTATTGTAATCGCGTTGACACTCAAGCAGCTCCAGTCAGATATGAGATGAGCGATCTAATCCTCTCAGCGAACGGGGTCGATGCCGCGGAAGAGAGCGGCGGTTACATTTATTTACATCAAATCCAAATAAAAATAGATCCGTCATTGAGTGTAAACAACACCCCTTCAATACACCGCCTGATCACGAATCGTGTCATGCTTTGGGGAGATTTGAGTCCGGATGCAAAGGTTGTTGAGTGCAAACATCTTTGATATTTCTTATTGTAAGAGCTTTTATACTGTACAACCAAAACTATTTCAGAGAGTAGACGATTAACACAGCACAAACCGAGTTATTTGCACATGCACGCTTGTTGAAGTGTTCGAAGAAGCATTTATTGTCATGTAATAAAGTCAAATCTGTTTTGTCCCGGTACATATGTATCATCAAAGCAGCTGCTAGGGTCAAAACGAGACCGCTGTGTGCCGTCTGCATCTAATTATACAGCGTTTTACTGTCCGCAAAGCAGTTTGTTTGCGTTACTGTTACTGCAAACTCCGCTCTGGCTTCTGAAAGTCGTGAAAAGCGCTTATAAAAACCGCATCTCTGTGAATAATGACGATTGTTCAGAATACATTTGGACTGCTGAAAGACGGTTTTAAGGAACTGGTTAAGAGTCTCTTTTGCGAGTCTCTTTTGCTACATCCCTATTTATTTACCTGTTATGTTCCTGCAGCATCTCCATGGTGACAGCAGAGGCGAGCTCTCTCAACAGTATATTGCTGTATCTCACCGTCATAAGCTTCAACATAAAGACACTCGAAGCGTGCAGTGAAATATGTTCTACTTTTAAAAGAGCAGGTCGTCTCGGTTGCGTCCTAACGGTCGTCTTCAAAGTTTTCCAAGAGCCCCTTCTTTCTCTGCCATTAATAATTCTCTTCACCTTCGCAATAGGTGAATAGCTTTGTGCAGCCTCGGGTCAGAGCCAGTGCAGACGCGGCTCTCGGAAGAACAAGAAAATCTGCTATAATTGG
The DNA here is from genome assembly GCA_015082035.1 of Chaenogobius annularis. NCBI lineage: Eukaryota > Metazoa > Chordata > Actinopteri > Gobiiformes > Gobiidae > Chaenogobius > Chaenogobius annularis. Next base: position 107,037 of record BJKM01000658.1, read on the forward strand.
AGTTTGAGTGGCCGGGCCGTCTCGCGCGAAATCAGGAGCCGGTGATGAGTCTGAATGTTAAATGCAACCTACTTTTCTGTTATGTCTCCCTTTTGTTTCAAGCGCTCGGGCTGCATTGTGTGATGAAAACAAAAAAAATTGATATTCGTTAAAGTATTGCAATTAGGGATATCTGATTTTACTGTTAAAAATATCACGATTTAACGATTATCTGCGATTATTGAGACCAAACAACGGTGAAATCTTTAATTTTCTTTCATTCTCGTGGTCTGACGTGTCACTGTTCCTCTAGTTTGTGAGCGGCTTTATAAACTTATATAACTTTTTGAAAGACGAAATAAAGTCAAATTTGACAATAGATTGAACTAAAAAAAAGACTTAATTTTGCTTCTAAGACTGTCACGATTGTTATTTGTTGGTTCTTACGGTTATATTGTGACCAAAATAATCCCGATTATCGATTTAAACTAATAATCTTGACATGTCTAATTGCAATATTGTGACATTTTAATGTATTTTTTGACACAATAGGTTCAGTTAAATTACTGTTAATCCAAAATGCCTTTATTAACTGGTCAAACTGCCTATTTCTAACACTTTTTTCACGTTTTTTTTTTTACATTTCTGTCACCTCCTTGTCTTAATTTGCGGGTCCGTATGCTGCCATTATGTGTGCTCTGGGAAAACATATTTAGGATGGTTACAATGATTTGAACATTTAAATTTTAGGTTTCAGTTAAGGTTTATTTACTTGATGGAATTTTTTTTAACTTCTCTGAATAGTTTCTATACATTACTTTTTTAGGCTCGAGCGCCACAAGGTGGCGAGAGGCCTATTAGTTCCGCAAGCCGTAAGATCTCGCCCGCTTCCAAACACTCACTAACACACTCCTCCACTCATGCACGTCCCGTGCATACTAATTAGTAGTAAGAAAATGTAACATTATCGTCGTAAACGGGCAAAGCCCGTGCAAAAGTGCGCACTAACGCGGTCGTCATCCCCATGTAAAGCGCTCGTTTGTGCTGAGTAGCTCACACATGCATTCTCCAACTCAAGCACGTTCCGTACATATAAGCATGTAATGCAAAAATGTAACACTATTATTGTATAGAGGGCCAATAACTCAAAGTGGGCGGAGCCCACTCAAAATTAACGAAAGTGCCCGTCAGTGACCAGGGACCCACACCATGACGTAGGAAAGCACAAGCGCTTTCCGAAAATGTATAGTTTATGATATTTGAAAAATGGGAAACATTGTTTTCGTATCGGAATATTCTTCTTTCTCCTTTCTTCTTCTTCCCGGGACCACCCCCCTATTTTTCACTGAGTGAACATTGATGAAAAGTCAGGAAAATTTGCACACCTCTAAAAATCGTGCCTCTCTACATTCTGGCTATCTCTTTTTTCTAAAATTCAAAAATTTGGCGCGTGAGCGCCCCCAAATGTTGAGAAAATGCATTGAGGGATAGGAAATGGCCCCAAAAAAATCTGATTGTAGAATGATGAAATTTGGTGCAGAGGTAGATGGTGACAAGAGAAGTAAAAAATATTATTACAGCAATGCCGTCCGTCCAACCAAATGTTAGCCATATTGGATGAAAGTTTGCTAAGCATGACTCGGGAGTTTTTCCAAATCTCGTACTTTTACGAACTCCTCCTAGGGTAAAGCTTAAATTTGGTGAAAATGGTGTTGAGGAGTGGGACATCAAAAGTTATCCAAATTATTTTGATATCTTTGATATCGGCAAAGCCTCAAACTATTGCGAGAATTTCAGACATTTCTCAAATTTAAAATTCGCTGCCATTTGTGCATACAAAGTCCGATTTGCATCAAATTTGAATCAATTGTTAAAACCTTTGCCCTTAACCTACTTGAGGGGAAACAAATTCATTTGGCGCGATAGCGCCCCCTACAGAGTGAAATAAAATGTTCTATGGGGACCAAAATATTTCGTTTTTGGAAATGTTATGAAATTTGACACAAAATTACATTTCGGCGTTCTGATCAAAAAATCCAATCAAACCCATGTCATATTTGTTACGACGTAGCCGTAGTGATGACAGAAACCTCCCATGTTATTCCAATGGGAAAATCGCCAAATCATACTTACACTTTATACTTTTACAAACTCCTCCTCGGGCGTTTGCCCGATTAACCTAAAATTTGCCAAGACTCACCTTCAGGAGTGGAACATCCAATTTTTTATTGTAAGTGTCATGGTTTGTGTGCGGCAAAGCCGCACATTTTACCAAGAATTTCAAAAAGATTACCTTTTGACTGGGGACCACAAAAAGGAGTGGGCCATCAAAAGTTATTCAACTTCGTCTTAAAAAAATGATCTATGTCTTTGTGTGGCGCAGCCGCAAATGTTTCCCAAAATATTGACATTTTCAGTACACAATAATGCCCCTATTTGTAAAGCAAAGGGGAGAAAGCGCGATGGTGCCACAGATTCGGCAGTAGGTGTAATAAAAGGAGGACAATTGGGGCGCGGTAGCACCCCTTCTTGCGTTGCGGGCGGCGACGTGGCGAGGGCCGATCATTGCCTCTTGCGGCTATATTTTATACATTACTTTTGTCAATTCAAGACTGGTTAATGTAATAGTATTTTTTATAAAACAAGAAATAAAAACAACAAACACAACACAGAGAGCATTAAAAACAAAAAAAGAAGAGCAAAAAAACAACAGTCCGGCACATGTCGTTTTGCATATCTGTTTCATACATAACGGGAGCTAAATATGTCAATGTTCAAGTTTACTGTAAAAGTATTTCCCATGTTGTGTAAGTCAATAGTCATGAAAGATATCCATCCATTTCAGGAGTTTTATGTCCCAGGTACGTGGTCTTAAAAATGAAGTGGGATGTTAACATTCTAAGTGCTTAATTCATCTCTGTCCAATATTTATCGACAATTGGACAATCACAAAACACACTGTAACGACGGTCTACCTGCCGATTGCAATTTCTCCAGCAACGAGAGTATTTCCCTGTGAATAGTGTGCACTTTGGTGTTCAAGACGGGTTCAGTTAACAAAGTGGTGCAAAAATTGAACCCCAACTGGTAATGAGACTGACGGCGAAAGTAAAGTATTGCAAAATTGTTGCGGAATAATGCCCCTTTTTGTACCGCTTTGTGTACTGCGCATTATTTAATATTTCTTGCTTTTTAAAATTACAGTGTATAAAGTGTGTATTTTTTATTCAATTTTTTTTTTTCTTTCACAAATGCACTTTAAATCTTTCTTACTCAAACCCAGAAAGACCCAAAACAATTATCCAATGTGTATGAACTTTAGTTTGCATGAATGGAATAACAAATGTCTTGAAATGCGTTATTATCTTGTAATCAGCCAGAAATGTCATAAAATGACACGAAATGTAACCATGAAATGAAACCATGAAAATAATTCTGTCACATTATCATTTACATCTAACCCAGTCAAAAAGATTGAAAATGTGTCAATACTGTCCAATCGATATTTGTGCAGTATTATTTGCAGTCGTACTAACCGTGCTCCTTCTGCGTGTGTGCAGGGTGAAGAGTCAGTCAGCAGGGGGCAGCCAAGAGCGGCAGGAGTGGTTCTCAGTGCCCGTGCCGCTCTCCTCGGGGACCAGCCTGCAGGTGGAGGGCCTGTCTCCTGCCACCTCGTACCAGTTCAGCGTCCTGTCCCAGAACAAGCTGGGCACCGGGCCTTTCAGCGAGATCGTCACGGCGCAGACTATGGGTCGGTGTCATTCGGGCGCTTCTTTACACGCGCGTTTCCCAATCAGGGGTCAGGGGACAAAAACCTATACTTTTTGGGGGGAAGATGATTTTACATGATTTTTTTTGTTGCACCACCATTTTAAAAGTGGTCCCCAACCTTTCTCCTCTCAAGGACCGGTACAATCACAAGATCATTTTTCAGGGACCAGTTGAAGGGGGCAGAACCAGTAACAGCAGCGTAAAATGTGAACAAATCCTTCTATAAATTTTAAAATACCTTATTATTTGTGTTTCCTGTTTATTGGCTCTATATTTTCATGGTCAAAACACAGGGACATAGCAACTATAAATCAAAAAATAATAATGTATAGTAAAACATAGGATACATTTGCCTCTGGGGACTGGTAGCAGATGGCCCGCGGCCCGGTGGTTGGGCCTGGCCCGGTGGTTGGGGTCCCCTGGTGTTGAGGATTAGGAGGTTACGAGCTGCGACTGCCTGCTCCAGATGACTGCACGGCTCCTTATCGTGCAGTCGCAGGGATTTAAGACATGTTTGATATTTGTCCTGAGGTTCAAAGTTCACAGTGCTAACGTTTGCTAATCCTTCTATGATGCTTTGGGTGTTTAAACGCGCTGTATGTGACGATAGTAGCAGCCGCACACGCCTCCTCTAGCTCCTCGTGCAGTGTGAGCGGGTCAACTTATCCACCCATCCCGTCTTGAGCTCGGACCATCCATCGTACGACATATCAGTCGCACAGTGTGAGTTTCGGAGTGAATCTGGACCCACTTAAAATTGCACAGCGTTAGCCCAATTTTAAGACAACTATTTTTCAGTTTGTCCCACTCACCGTTTATGTTCCAAATCCAACACCTATCGATCAAAGGCCTCAGAAATGTGTCGTTAAAATGGCTTTCACACCATCTAAAAGCTAATATGACATTCCTCATGATTGTGTTGTTGCCACAGTAACTAGCCCGAGGCCACTGAAAGCTATAAGTACGTAAAAAGAGCCGTGGATTACAGTTTATGCACATTAACGACTCAAAACAAGTATTACAAACCGAAAGTGCTCCGGTCAGCCAAAATGTGGACAGTGTTATTACTTTTACAGTTTTTAAAGCACTGTCTGAGAGTGAATTTTTGCTTTAATTGACGTTAGCGCCATGTTAGCGTTAGCAGCATTAGCATCACAGATCATTTAAAACTGCAGATGCTCATCAGCAGGAACAGATTCAAAGACAGCGGAGAAACATTAGGAAGAAACTAAAAAGGTAAAATAAACCAAACAAAAATATTGATATTTTACCTGTCGGATATTAAACTTTATCCAAACGCAATGCGCGGCCAAGTTGGATTGTTTAACTCGGGGGGGGGGGGGGGTGTTTGACCTTTTCAACGTGTCTTTTTTTAAAAACACATTATCTGCTGGTGCAAATTGCATCTCGTACCAAAGAAAAGGCTGGTGGGGCTCAGGCATTGTCTGAATTCAACACTGCACAACTTTTCAAACTCACATTTCACCGACGACTACAGTGGTTGTACCCGGCGATGGCGATGACGCCCCGGGGTGACATTAATTGCTTTGCGCAGGCCCGTGCATCAGATATTTTTGTCACCTTTGCGACTTCATTTAAACGGAACCAAATGCATAAACAGAATGATGTGCTCGCTGTACGGTTTGTCGTTTCGGTTATCAGCCGCTGGTTCCTCCTTCATCGTCTCCTATCAGAAAACACTTTAATAAACTTCCCCCGGGTGGGATTGTTTTTCAAGGTGACTTCTCAAAGCTCCTTTCTCAAAAAAAAAACAATAACTGTGCACCTGTGTTATTTCTTTCGTTCACATTTGTCCTTGCACTACTTTTCTTCCAAGTATAATGGGTAAACGCACGCACTTAGATGTTGGCAGGTCAAATTTTCAGGTAGAGAAATGATGTTGTGACTGGTCGAAACAAAGAAGGAAGGTTTGAATGGACGGAAAGATTGAGAGACAAAGGTGGTCCTGACAGTAATTGTGTTTCTATCACCTGTTTGCTAATGTAACATTTAGCTCCACTAAGTCGCAAGTTTATACGCTCGCTTCAGGTGGATTTTGATTCACGCGCATAACAGTTAAAGGACACATATTATGCTAAATGTACCTTTTTGAGCTTTTAAACATGTTCTAACACTGTTCCCTCATCAAAAACACACTTGGAGTAACATTTCGCTTCATTCACACTAGTTTGATGAATCCTGGTTAGAAAGTCCCCTTCCTCCGAGCGACAAAAACACGCCGTTCTGAATTTCCTCGACGTGTGATGTTTCGTCGACGTGTGACGTGGCTCAGAGAATCTCCTGTGCGGTTTTCAAGTCCATAAATCGTCAGACTCATTTTGAGCATGTTTGCCATCAATTCACGTGGCAGGCTGGTTTGCAAATGTTTATTTTAAACTTGTGTAATCCCCTCTGTAGCAAGTAGATGGCGCCAAAACTCAGTTGGTTTAATGGTAGTTGGTACATAAGTATTATTATGTATATTTTTAATGGTTCTAAAACAAATGCCAAACTAAAGGTACTCAAGAACATGTTTAAATGTTAATAACATATAAATAATGTACAATATTTGACCTTTAAAGTGATTTTGGATTTAGTTGTTCATAAACTCATGAAGCGAGTATAAAATCCATGTGGTTGCTAAGATGCACCAGAGTCGACACAGGTGAAGGACAAAGTCAAAACAATCCCCTTCTGCTAGGGTCAAAAAAGAGGAGAAACTCAGGGAAATGTTTTGTTTGTCCAGCGTTAAAAATGTGTTTGAGCTTTGTGGTAAAACATACAGTATCTAGAGCATTATTACGGGTTAAACAACTTAAACATGACAAAAATCCATACAGCAAACGGCTAAATATCAAACGCTTTGATGGAAACTGAGCTAAATTTACATTTGTTATTCGCTTTACTGATACAAATGTTGGAAACGAGTGGAAACGCAGTTATAAACTAAAGTGTGAGGAGTTGCAAGACATCATTTTCTTCCTAACTACTTTTTATTTAATCGGTTTTTTCATTCATTCATTTTCTACCGCTTGTTCCCGTTCGTGGTCGCGGGTGACTGGAGCTGGATAGACGCATATTTATTATGTTGACAAAAACTGTCAAACCACATTATATCTACACAAATAACTTACAGTCCGTCCCAGACTTTCAAATGTAAACATCTGTGTCTGTTTAGGATGGATAACTTTGTTGAAAAAATATGTAATTGCTAGACAAATACTGCGACTTGAAAAAGTCACTGCACGATTCACATTTTAAACACGTCTTTTATTATTTGAGAAACTCCTCAAACTAATACATATATAAAAGCTACAGACTAATTAAGGTTATTGGGAAGTGGTACCCAAATTCATAATAACTCAATCTTAATCAGCCTTTATAAAGCATGAAGAAGGACTTAATTCATGAAGATCAAATAGTTTGTTAAGAATGATTCAAGATGAGATGCTTAATTAAGGGTTTAGGGATTGGCGTTCGGGTATTAATGAAGCCTGAAATCATTCTTATTCTCATTAAAAGTGTAGTTATTAAAAAGAGGCACAGAGGAATGGAGATTTAAAGGCTTTGTGAATGGACGAGTTTTATTGAGATCATTCAAACTCCAATTTCAGTTTGATCTTGGATGCGTTCACACTTGTCGTTATTTGCTCCTAAACGGTGCCCATTTTAGTCCAGATGTATACTTGGTTTGGTCCTGTTCTAGGTCCAAATTTAGTCCTAGTTTAGTCCCAGTTTTGATGTGACCTATGTCCTGATGTGGACTTGGTTCTGTTCTAGTCCTTGTTTAGTGCGTTTGCACATTTACCACATCAAACTTGTGACTAAACCAGGACTAAACCGTAACTAAACCAGGACCAAACCAAGTCCACATCAGGACCAAAACGGGCTCAATTTTGGCCCAAATGATGACGAACGTTAACGCACCCGAAACGCTCGGTCTAGCTCAGGTTTAGTGTCACGTTTGGACCTGGTTCAGCCCCAATTTTGAAGTGTCGAACGTGTGAACGCGCTCTCCGATTATTCTATTTCCCCACCATAAACGTGTCCTCGCTTTTTCTTTCCATCAGACGCCCGCCCACGGAAGAGCGCCCTGCAGCCGCCCTCCGCTCTGTCGACCAGACGGGACGCCGCGGGGGTCGTCCTGCGCTGGTCGCCTCCCGCAGACCCCTCCCCCCCCGCCCGGGCTTACGTCCTGCAGTCGCGCGCGGACGAGGAGGAGGACGGCGAGTGGGTGACCGTGGACGAGCACGTCAGCGCTAACAGCAGCGAGATGGTGGTTCCGGGCCTGCAGAAGGTAAAGCGCTTGCCCTCCCTCAGAGACCAATCAGGTCCCCAGTCCACAGCCGGCCCCCCCGAGGGTTTGGATCTGGGTCTACGGCTCGCGGCTCCGGAGCGCAATTACGAAGGAAACATGGCAGCGCGTCGCTTCTCACACGACTTAATGTCCACGGACTGAAATAGACATTGTTAGAATTTAGGGCTGTAGATATTTAGTTGTTTAGTCGATTAATCGGTTAATGGTTGACAATTTTTTTTGTTGTTGACTCATTATGAAGTGATTTTAAAGGCTTTATATTCACATTTGCAGAAAGGAGAAGCTATGGAGTGAGTTATCTTGAGATTTGGGAGTGAATTGTGAGTTTTAATCAGCCTTTTTTGCAGACGGTACACGGTTTACCAGGGTTGCAACAAACAATTCCTTTAGTAGATGACTAGAAAGCAATTATTTTTTTTAAATATATTTTCGATTGTACAATGGGAGTAACCAAATAATGTTTGAAATATTTTAGTTCAGTTCAGTTCAGTATGGTCCTGCCCAGCCCTGTTTCTTTTTTTTTTTTTTTCAAATCTTTCTTTATTAGTGTTATTATTATTATTATTATTATTATTATTATTATTATTATTCTTTACTTGGGTTTGATTTATGTATGTTTTTGTTTTAAAAAAATAAATAGAAGAAATATTGTAACTGAAGGGTTCTAGATCGAGAATATACAAATTAAGTGCGTTTTTGATCAAAATGAGAAATAGTTTATTTTTATTGAGATATTGCTGTAATAATGCCACTGTCTTTGTTATAAAAAGGTTTAAGTGTTTTACACTCTTTACGGCCCAGATAACAATTAAGATGCTGATAATACAACTATACGACAATTTTGTATGTACCATTTCAAGGTACAAATATTTGTTGCGATATTGTGTAGAGATGATACTTTTTGCCTTCGGTGTGAATAATTAGTCATATTCCAAATAATTAAGACGCAAAAGTGCTTAATGACAGTTATTTCTTAATGCCGTCTGAATTGAAATGAAGCAAAGGATCATGGTCTGTGTTGCTGTGACAAACAATGGATTAAAGTGCCCCCTACAGGTCGGACAACTCATCGAACTAATATGCAGATTTATATTTTTAGCCCAGAATATAAACCTAAAACATTTGCTAATTTCACTTCCTGTTTGTAATTGATGTCATCACACTGAAAATTACCCAGGAAACACTGGGCAAAAACTCATCTAATGTCACAATGTTTTAAAATTTGACAAATAAAAATACAGTGGGGCCAATAAGTATTGGGCAACTTAAAAATGTGCAAGTTCACCCATTTAAAAAGATAAGAGAGGTTTGTAATCTTCATCATAGGTACACATCAAGCGTGAGAGACAGAATGTTAAAAAATAAAAATAAAAAAAATTGTATGATTTTTAAAACGATTTATTTGTGAAAATGGTTGTCCAAAAAGTATTGGGCAGCCAGCAAAAGTTACTTAATGTAGCCTTGGTTGGCAATGACAGAGGTCAAACAGTTCCTGTAGTTCTTGACCAGGTCTTTAGTTGGCATTTTGGTCTACTCATCTGCACAGATCTTCTTAGAGCTGTGATGTTTGAGGGCTGTCGCTCCACAGGTTTTGGATTGGGTTGAGGGCTGGAGACTGCCTAGGCCACTCCAGAACCTTGATATTCTTTTTACGGAGCCACTCCTTGGTTTTCCCGGCTCTGTGCTTTGGATCGTTATCATGCTGGACCCAAGACCCAGCCAAGTTTCATCTTCAATTCTCTGACCGAGGGAAGGAGAAATGTCACAATACATGGCCCCATTCATCTTGCCATTGTTACGGACCAGGCTTCCTGTCCCTTTTGCGGAAAAGCCTCCCCAAAGCATGACGTTTCCACCCCCATGCTTCACAGTACGTATGGTGTTCTTGGGATGCAACTCAGCATTCTTCTTCCTCCAAACACACGAGTGGTGTTTAAACCAAACAGTTCCATTGTGGTCTCATCTGACCACATCACATTCTCCCAATCCTCCTCTGGATCGTCCAGATGGTCTTTAGCAAATTTCAGACGGGCCGTTACATGATTTTTATGTAGTAGAGGAACCTTTCGGGCAATGCAGGATTTCACCTCAGGACGACGTAGTGCGTTACATATTGTCATCTTTGTGACGGTGGTCCCAGCTGTCTTCAAATCATTGACCAGTTCCAGCCATGTAGTTCTGGGCTGATTCCTAAATGTTCTCAGGATCGGATCATTTGAACCCCACGAGGTGAGATCTTGCATGGAGCCCCACTCCGAGGGAGATTGTCAAGATGTTTCCAATTGTTGATCTTTTCTCCCAAAGTTGTTTACCAATTGCAGTTTGACTCCCACCTTTGTGCGGTTGTACAATTTGAGCTCTGTTGTCTTTGGGAAGCTCTCTGGTCATGGTGAAGACTGGAGTCTGACAGTTTGAAGGTGTGTGCAGGGGTCTCCTATGCATCTACTCAGTTCAAACAGGTGCTATTCATACTGTGAACGAGTGGAGGCCGGAGTAACTTCTTAAAGAGCAAGTGACTGGTCTGTGAGGGACACAAGAGTTGTTTGTTTTCTACCTGCCCAATTCTACTTATTGGCCACTCATTTTCACAAATAAATTGTTTAAAACATACAATGTGATTTCCTGGATTTTTTTTTTTACATTCTGTCTCAGGCTTGATGCGTACCTGTGATGAAGAATATAAACCTGTCTCATCTTTTTAAATTGGTGAACTTGAGTCAAAACAGTTATTTTTTGTGTAAATTATACATAAACTTTGACTGGAATGAGTGTCCATACTGTGATGTCATTTCCTGTCATTTCCTACAGATTTTCCGACTTTTCTCCACTCACAGATACTCGATTGGTGCAAAACTATAATTCATTTGTACAACAGGTATAAATACACCAAATAAATAAATGCTAAAAACCTGTCATGCGTCACTTTAAGGAAAGAAGCTTATAATCTGATATTTTGCGACAGCCCTTTTGACCCTATGATATCACGATATTCCGGTTATCGTAACATCCGTACACTTTCCTTACGTCCTAAAACAGTCCTTGAAAGCAGTCCTCGTCCTACACCGCGTCGCCATTATGCACACGACATGTCAGCCGTCACTCGTTCTTCCGCTTCCATCCAATCTGCGAGCCCCGTACCCGCCTCGGTACTACACAAATTCAAATACGGCCTATTAGCATTGCAGGCACAGCGCGTGTTGACAAAGTGCGGTTTCATATGGGACCCTCCTCTCCCTCCACGCGCATCATTATGTGTGTGTGTGTGTGTGTGTGTGATACAGGGCCGCGTGTACCAACTGCGGATGCTTTCCCGACGCGGAGAGATGCTGAGCGAGCCGAGTCCATCCGTCAATGTCACCACTGTGGGTAGGTTTACCGCGCACCCTCCACCTCCTGTCCCGGCCTGTCTGCTGCTCCTTCTGTGTTTGTCTTTCACGTTTTCCTCCGGTTTTTTTTCTTCCTTCCTGTCATTTTTGTCATTTTCTTTTACTTTGTGTCTAGGGAGGCACCGAGATGGAAATGTTATGTAAATACTGATACCGATGTTATGTTGAAAGTCTAGGCTGATATTTCTTATACTGTAGATAATTTGTTATTTTAGACAGCACTGTTGTGTTTAGTGCACAAAGAAATGTTGCTTTTTAGAATGTTTTTCTAAATAATAATAACATCAATTAAAACATGTATAGAACTAGTTTGAACACATAATACACAAGAGTGTGTTTGGTGAATTGACAACTGTAAAAATGCCCCTAGTGAATGAATGTGAGTGAATCTCTGCGTTAACCCTGACCCCTCTGCAGGGTGTACCCCGCCTAAGGCCCAAAGGGGATGGGCTCCAGTCACCCGCAACTCCTAATGGGAACAAGCGGTAGGAAAAAAAAATGAAGGATAGGCCAGGAATTCTATTATTATTATTATGATTATTATTATGATGATGATGATGATTATTATTATTAATAATAATAATTGTTAATTATTATTTATTAGTTATTGGGAAATTAAATTGGTAAAATTATACTTTCCATTCTGTGAATTTCTTGTTTTATTTAGATTATTTATCAGCCTAAAAGTCCTCTGCCCCTCTTCAGTCCGTGTGTCGCGTTGCTCCGCCCGTCCCTGTAACAGCAGTGACTGTCTCTGGTCACACACGCAGAGATCTCTTCTCCTTCTTTTAGCCACTCGAGTCAATTTATTTTTGCAAAGTCCAAAATCACAGCAGCAGTTGCCTCGCAGGGCTTTCCAAAGTGTTGATTTTACCAACAGAAAGTTCTAAAAACCAAACACAGAAACTGTCATTGGTTCAGTAATAGAGAAGCACAGTAACTCACTCAAACTTACCAAGAGGAAGTAAACTCTAACCCTAACCCTGATCATTTAGGAGGAAAACGAATCAAATAATGTCTGAAAAAACATTTATTTTACACGTGTTTGGAGTGAATTCGTTGTGCATCAATCTCTGATACATACGTGAATATCCGCAGTCTTTTTTTCTCCGTCTTGTTCCTGAGTAAAATCGCGTTAGTGTTGAGAAACCACAACGTACAACGGGGGACAAAAGCTAGATTTAGGCATTATTTCTATTTTGATTTATTAGACAGGGAAAAGTATGTACATTAAACATGGAACTCCAGGTACAGAACATCTCCTTTTGTGTCCTTTTGTTTTCGCAGACCAGAATTAGAGCGAGCCCCCCGGGGAGCGCTGTCCGTTGCAAGTCTGACAGTTAGAAATAGCTCCACTAATAACTTGGGAGTGAGAGCAGATTTGAGCTGGTGTTTTCTATGTAAATGCAACAAGAATCCTTCATCAGATACGCTATCAGCCCGAAGAGCAGCGCCGCCCTATCTCGCCATCAGCCTTTTTGAGAACGTGCAATATATATATGTGGTTTTTACGGAAAACCGGATGCTTCTTTAAGATACGATTGTGACCATGCCTCGTTCAAGTTCTGTTATCCGTGGAAAAAAGAGAACGTTAATGTAGGAGGAACTGTAGTATTTGGAGGTATCGACTGGAAAACGGCAAAGGGCATCTGACCTAAAATAAACAACTGTTGGTGTATTTATTGTGGTTGCAAATGCCTTAACCTTGCATTCTGAGGAGAAATAACCTACACGTGTTTCTCCTTCTCAGTCTGTGGACGGGCCGTGGTTAATTTTGGATGCATTTTTGTTTTATCCTACTGACAACCCCTGATTCTGTATATTATGGGCACAAACAATCATTTTCCAATGCCATAATAGCAAAACAGCTTATTTGAACTGTATTTTGGGGCAGGTACTGTTTGTAGTAGTCTGTCCAGCCTCCATACAAAGGTCACATAGTGCAGCTTTAATCGTTATTATAATTTCAGGCTATTTCTCTCCAGGATTCAAATGGGGCCATTCATTATGATAAGACCACTTGTGTTTAACCTGTTGTTCAAATGCTGCTGATGGCTTAGGTCCAAATCAGTTCCGTTCTGCAGCGCCCCCTGTCTGTGAGCGGCACTGGGCACTGGACTGTGCGGGCAGAAAACGGCCTCGTGTTTTATGTTGCTTCTATCATAATTCTACAGAAATGTGGAGAGACATTTGCTGCGGTCATTTTCGCCGTCAAATCCACAGACGTATGAGTTGATCAGCTGTTTGCGGTCAGAATTCTGTGAAAAAGAAGCCGGATTGACACAAAATAAACACTGTCTGAACGCTTATGCGATGTCGAACTTGGACTATTTTGTGCTTTATGCCGTTAATGATCCGCCGGTGGTCCGTCAGCGGTCTCTTACGTACTCTACCTGCTGTGAGTACGTCTACAAGTGACAACAACGTAAAATGATTTGAACACTGCTCTTCTCACACCTCACTTTAGATAAAATGTGTTTTCGTGTCTATTTTTTGGCAAATACCAGAAACTGCATTATTAAACTCAAATTAAAAATCGGATTTTTACGTACAAACTGTTACTTTTTAACTTCTTCTAATATTTTTACTTCTATTTGACTAATACTATTTTAAAGTAAGTATTTTGGCTTAGGTTTAATGATCTACTACATTTGAGTTTAATGGTTAAAAAAACCCAGTAGTGTGTGGCTCGGTGGTGGAGCTGGCGACGCAAATTTAGACCAAATCGCCCGTCTGCAGAGCTACAACTAAACGGCGTCCTTGGAGCTGGCACCGCGCCTGTCTTCAGTGTGAAATACATTACACGACGGCAAAAATAATACCGCTTAACAACCATTCTCCCTGCTGTCCTCTCCATGCTCATCAGTGCCGTCTATTCAAACCTACGATGAGACAGAATGACCTTTTCAGAATCAAAATGAAACCCTTGAGTGGTGTATTTAGTTTAAAAACATGTGTTAAAGAAGGGTGACATTTGATTTAAAAAGCATGTTACTAAAGTTCTTTAAATAGCGTTGAGATTTTTTTTGCAGCTTTGAATGCTATGACGCATGGTCAGCAGTGACTAAAGGTCGCCACATGAGTCAGGCCGGAACAACATATAACGGGCATTTGATCACTCTACAGAAACTTCATAAACTTGGATTACTTCTGTAGGAGGAGGTCGAGATGGCAACAGAGCAGCAATGTATGAGTAAATGAAATCGGAGTTATTATAGCCGTGATGCACAAACTTTTCACCCCCTTCCGAGTACCACCAGATCTAAACCAGGCCTATAACATGACGGCTCCAGGTTACAACTATCTGCATTGGCTAAAGGTCGCCACATGAGTCAGGCTGGAAAGACAATAATAGGTATTTGAACACTACATAGGAACCTTCAGAAACTTGGATCGCTTCTGTAGGAGGAGGTCAAGATAGCAACAGAACAACAGTGAGCTCAGGAAATGTTCTGTACATTTAGGGCTGTGGTTCTCTAACTTTTCACAACAAATATCACTATGAACATGTTGCCGTTCCAAGTCCCACCAGATCTAAGCCAGGTCTATGACAGGACTGTTCCGGGTCTATGACGGGACTGTGACGAGACTGTTCCGGGTCTATGACGGGACTGTTCCGGGTCTATGACGGGACTGTTCCGGGTCTATGACGGGACTGTTCTGGGTCTATGACGGACTATGACGGGTCTATGACGGGTCTATGACGGGTCTATGACGGGTCTATGACGGGTCTATGACGGGACTGTTCCGGGCTATGACGGGACTGTTCCGGGTCTATGAGGGTCTATGACGGGACTGTTCCGGTCTATGACAGGACTGTTCCGTCTATGACGGACGTTCCGGGTCTATGACAGGACTGTTCCGGGTCTATGACGGGATTGTTCCGGGTCTATGACGGGACTATGACGGGTCTATGACGGGTCTATGACGGGACTGTTCCGGGTTATGACGGGACTGTTCCGGGTCTATGAGGGGTCTATGACGGGACTGTTCCGGGTCTATGACAGGACTGTTCCGGGTCTATGACGAGACTGTTCCGGGTCTATGACAGGACTGTTACGGGTCTATGACGGGACTGTTCCGGGTCTATGACGGGACTGTTCTGGGTCTATAACGGGACTGTTCCATGTCTATAAGGGACTGGTCCAGGTCTATAACAGGACTGTTCCAGGTCTATAACAGGACTGTTCCAGGTCTATAACAGGACTGTTCCAGTCTATAACGGGACTGTTCCCATGTCTGTAACAGGACTGTTCATGTCTATAAAGGATGTTCAGGCTATAACGGGACTGTTCCTGTTCTATAACGGGACTGTTTCCATGTCTATAACGGGAAACTGTTCCATGTCTATAACAGGACTGTTCCAGGTCTATAACAGGACTGTTCCATGTCTATAACAGGACTGTTCCAGCTAATAACGGGACTGTTCCATGTCTATAACAGGACTGTTCCAGGTCTATAACAGGACTGTTCCATGTCTATAACAGGACTGTTCCAGGTCTATAACGGGACTGTTCCATGTCTATAACAGGACTGTTCCAGGTCTATAACGGGACTGTTCCAGAGCAGGTTTGGGCTTGTATCTAGCAGGGCCTCCGTATGGAGGTTGCATATTCTCCATTCACCAGCTGCTCGGACTTTCCCATTCAAACTAAAACATGTACAAGAGTAATCCTCCTGTCTCCTGATGACATCAGGCCAGGCCAAGCTCTTTATAACTGCATTTAATCAAATCCTGGATGCCAGAAAACTTTCTCCTGCTTAACCAGGACAAAACTGAGGTTTTAGTCCTCGGTCCTGAGGCCCAGAGAGCCCAAACTACAGGCACAGTCTTTTAATCCATCTCCACAATCAAAAACACCCCGGCGTTTTTTATTGTAAGGTGTATTAGACTGATTTTAGAATGTCTTAATGGACTGGGCCTCCTTATCTTTCAGAAGTGCTTTGACCATATGAACCCTCCTTCTTCAGTTTTTACCATGATTTGATGACCATGAAATTAAAACCGTGTCTATCTCTGCCGTTCCAGGTATGGACATGTATCCTTCCACGTCCCGCCTCCTGGAGTTTGGCCCTGAGCCCTTATTGGCTGGAGTTCTGGGGGGTGTGGCCTTCATGTGCCTGGCCCTGGTTGTTCTTCTGGGCGTCGCCTGTTTGATCAGCCACAAGAGAGAGCGCCGCCGCCGCGAGAGGAGAGATGGTAAGAAGAAATAGTTTGATATTATTTAGTTACACCATAGCTATAAGCGATTGGACCAGGACTAACACGCAGTTCACAGTGTCCTCTATGTTTGTGTACATCATGAGTTGAATGAATTTAGCTTCATTAGGAATCTCATCAAATATATAAATGATCTGTGTCACTGGATAAATCATGTGTCGAGAAAACACGTCATTGTTTCTTTCTTTTTTTTTTCTTTTTGCTCAAAAACAACCTGTAATTAGATGAATGCAAAGTTAGTCACTTTAATATGGATAATAAACTGAGGAATATTCCTGACAGCAAAAACATCTCCATGGAGACAAGCTGGAAGGTCCAATCCAGTTAATTTCATTTACATAGAACATCTCACAAACAACGTTTCCAAAGTGCTGCACAGAAACAGTGATAGAAATTATAATCACAGGAACGAAAAAGGAAAAAAAGCTCAGTTCGATTGTACTAATCCTGAAATAATAAAACCAGTAAAACATAACATATCAATAGATACATTCATTAAATAGAAGAAATGTATTAAAAACAAATTAATTTAAAAAAACACAACTCACAGGGTTTTGAAGGCTACGACCCCCAAAATAACAACCATTGGCATTCGTGACCCCCAAACATAAAAAGTAAGCCCCCTCAAAGTGATAATGGCGCCTCATGTCTAATAGATTTTATTTTGAAGATATAGACCTAGATAAATGATCGGCCAATGTGTCTTAAAGTAACATCAGATTCATGTAAATAAATCGACCCGTTTATAGACTGCACCATAAACACCATATTGATTTCTACAAGCTTAATAATCTATTACAAACCACACCCCCCTGATTTCAGTCTGGCCGCGTCTTCCACACGTCCAGTCAGTCAGTTTACACATTATTGATGCGGTTTGCGTTTCGTGCCAATTAGCCTCATTATCGTGCGATTAATGTAAATGTAATTAGCTTCCTGGACAGCGGCGCCGCCCCTGCCTCTGTAGGGTCTTTCATTAGAACTGCACCTGTTTTACATGTGATCAGTGTGACGGCTTCATAACAAGTCCAAACCTCGTCCTTGTCTCTCCCTTTCAGACGTCCCACCCTCCATCTACAAACGCTCCCCCTCCATGTAAGTACCCACAATGCATTTCACGGCCTGTCCATGGACCTGCCCTTCATCTGTCCTTCTGTTTCTTCTGTGTCAAATACCATTGTGACTGAAATGACCAGTTTTGGGCTTTATTTTATCTATATTAATGTTCAGGTATTCTTTCTTTTTGACTTTTGCTTTTGCTTAATTTTGCCGCTCTAAGTTACAGAAATGAAAATGCACGAGGTTTAGTTCTAGGAGATGTAGCGGCCGTGTTATTTCGGTTGCTAGCTGACAGTTCTGAGGATGGCTCGCAGTTAGCAGCCGAAAAGCATCTCACTGCGGTAACTACATCTCCTTTTGTCTGTGAGTACGGAGAAGAAAAAAAAAAGAAGACAAAATTAACGTTGTTGGAAAATAAATTAAAATAATCTTGCAACTAAGTAACAGATCATTATATAATTAGCAGTATTAGCCGTACTTCCATGTTTTTTTCTTTCAGTATAACGCAAAAAACATCAACTTTTTTTGTTGTTGTAGTTTTTGGGGTTTTTTTTTGCATAGAAACATGTATGTTAGAAAAATAACCATAAATATATAAATAGTTTCACCAAAGAGTCACCAAACGGTTGGCCTTGATTCAGACAGTACTAACTGAGATAAATTTAGACTAATTCAGTTTTTGCAGTTTATGAACAAAATATCTCAATGTTAGTTTTAGATGGGCAATCTGTTTTTGAAAGAAAAATCCACAAATGTTGGACCTTACCAGTATTTGTTTGGAATTGGCTCCACAAACTTGCCATATTAAATCTTTGGCTTAAAGTCCTTTCAATTGAAAATCATCTCTTAATTGTAAAGTAATTAATTCCACTATAGTTCAATAGCACTGGATGTGAAGACGTTGAACTTTGGACCAGTTTGTGTTTCTTGTGGATAGACCAAGAAGAACCAGGTTGAGACATACGGGCAGTTTATAATAGTTGTGATGTCGTGTGAACTCAATCAATTTGAATATTAATGCTCTGTGTTTTATAATGTACATCTTTAATCGTCCTTAATATTGCTGAAAGCCATGAATACTGTATCCCTTGTACTTTCTAAGACCAAAACTATATCTTAGTATTACCATCTGTAGTAATGGATTAAATGTTTTAGAAAAGAACTCATCCCAGTAGTTTCATTCAGATGAAACATTTCATGCAATAATCCTCCAAAACTTGCAAAACTCTCTCCCAAACTACTATTTTAGTATTTCTCTATCTCTTCCTCAACTCTTCTTTCACACAAATCTCGTCTCTTTTTTCTGTTTAAATCCTCTTTTCACAGCATCCCTCTCATCTCTTTCCTCTTACAGAAAGACCTCAGGCAGCGGCAGTCCAGACAGTGTGCTGAAGAAAACCCTCCTCCCCTCCTCCAACCTCTACCCGACCACCTCCTCCACCTCCTCCTGCTCCACCGACTGCTCCTCGTACAGCGCCCAGAACAAGCGGCAATCCTACTCCAGAAACAGCCTGAACAGAACGAGCTCCTCTCCGATTCCCCCCGCCATCGAGATGATCTCCCGAGGTTCCGACGGGCGATTCGTCACGTCCGAGTACGACACGTTGAGCGTCGATAGCAAAAAAGACTACGATCTCCAAGAACGAAGGTCTGTCTCTCTTCAATCGGATTGCGATGACAAGAGGGAACCGGCTTACGTTCTTTCTGTTGACCTGCCACCATGCAAGCCAGTCCAGTCCACACCGTACAACCACATCTATCCATTGGTTCAAGTCCAGAAACCACCTTACGAAGGTTTACTGGACTTTAGCAGCCTTTGCTCGAACAGTAGCCTGGCAACACTCCCGCATCCTAGTCCGTCGTTCCCCGTTCTTCCGCATATACGATCGGGTTTCGGCCAGCCAGCGAACACGGCGAGTTCTTTGGTTCTTCAAATGGAGCACGAACGAGAGAAAGGCAATCTCAGTCGGTGCTTGAAACTTGCGCAAGAACGAGAGGAGCTGGAGCGGGAGCTGAGGAGATACACGCAAAACGAGGATTTCGAAGAGGATAATGTGTGGCAAAGTCGAAGCAACACGTTACCACACAAAGCCAGTTCCCAACAACACCATCCCGGGTCGTTTTCCTCTGCCTCTCTGCATTGGGAAGCCTACCGCCTCGCCTCCCCGCCTCCCACTCCGACACCACACCTGACCCGCTTTGGCTCCGTAAGTCCGTCTTGTTTTCAGAAAGAGCGTCTGGCGCGGACCCCTCCGAGCCATGAGGAGGCAGAGCGTTTTTGTCAAGACGGAAGATTAACTCTCCCACGCCCCCCCTCAAAGAGACAAGAAAGAGTTGATGCAGCGCCAGAGGGTTTAGATAAATCGGCAAATTCCGCAGTGAAATTGCACTCGGGTGATTCATGCTACGGGGCGAAGAGACAGAACAATGGCAGCTTTACAATGTTGCCTTTGCAAAGTGAGAAATATCCTCAAAGATGTCATTCGGTGATTGGTGTGTTGCCAACCTCCTCTAAAGTCCATAATGAAGACGTCGAGATGAGCGTGGATGAACCAGATTTGGACAGACTTCTACATTCAGCCCCTAAACCCATGTTGCACCAAAGAATTGCTTCACATGTGCAAAATGGCTGCGCTCTAGCCCACAAAGAGCAGTTCCACACCATACGGAGGAGTAAAAGCCTGAACAGCAGGAGTCAAGTTTCTAAAGGCGAACACGTCAAAAGGCCCATGTCTCCGCCAGCGACACAACATGAAAGCTGGGCAAGAAACCCAGCAAAAACCCGCGAATCAAAGCGGAGGAGTCAAAGCTTGGACTCCAGAAGGCGGAAAGACGGCAACTTCTTAACTCCAGATGCGTGGATAAATTCAATTAGCAGGGAAAACTGCGCTGACATTGCTCCTCCAAGACCGACCTCGCTTGTTTGGGACACTCGAGGCTCAGCAGGAAGGGCAAAATCTCCAGCAAATGTCCATAAAATCCAAATTAATTCACCTCAACAGAGATTAATGACAAATCACTCATCAAATGGGCATTACGAGCATGAGTATAATTACCACAAGGCTATGAAGGCGGCTGGGCGATACTTAGACGCAATCAAGAATCCATTTTTGGAGGATGATGGAAGAGATATTGAATATGGAGGAGACGAGGAAGGGTTCAGAGGAGTCCCAGAGTCCGGGAGCTACAGCAGTTATGCCAGCAGCGGCAGAGGAAGCATGGACCCACCCAACAACAGGCTGTCCCTCTGTAACATGTCGCCTCGGGAGTCACCGGCCAGGATGGAGGACATGATCAAAGCGCACATGGGTCAAGACCTCAGGTGATTATTTTTGATTAATGATGGAAGTTATTCATTATTAAGTTAAAACCCCTTATCATTCCGGTTGATTTATCCTAAAACGGCGAAATAAAATAACCCCCAATTCAAACAGAAGCTGTTTCTGAACCGTTCTATAGCACAAACAAATGTCTGGGCTCTTTGTGAAGCTGGCACTCTATAGTTTGGGCCTCTGTTGTCTGATTTCTCTCATTTTAAGTGGTAACACGCTCTGCACAGAGGAAAATTGGTTTTCAAACCCGCCTAGATTTATTTAGGTAAATATAAAGAGGAGTAAAGCGGTTGTTTGGGGGAGGAGACAGAAAGTAGACTGAGCATTTGTTGGTTTTTGACCATTTTCAGAGCCGAAGCCAATATCACAAAAATTAGATTTGGGGTCTTGTTATAAGGTAAAAACATCCATTGCCTGAAAAAGGCCTATTCACATTATTATGTATATGTTTTTTTCATTTGTGGGTTTGGTGTGCAAACAGATCAGAAAAATAAGAAGGTTATTGCTTTCTTTTTATATTTTGAACTGCCCTGGAGCTTAATAGTTCTCTTTTATCTAATGGACAAAAGGGAATAAATGAAGAAAAACATTTACCGTATATAAGATCATGGTTGCAGTTTTAAGTTTTACCATATGTGCAATATATACTTTTTGTAATTACAGGTAAATGAACATAACGAGCATTGGAATAATCCAAATTAGTCTTAAGGTGTATAGACCTTAAAAACATAGAGGAGCTTTATGGATTGCTGTAAAATGACTTGTGGGAGAGCGATTTGATAGCTATGGGAGATGCACGTGATTAAGGCTGTCGCAGTGAAACGATTTCCCTTGTGGTAAAAGCGCTGTGGCCCTTAGGCCCAAAATAATGCATGCAAATTGAAGTCTTACTTGAATTCTAGCAACAAAAATAACAGCAGGCATAAGTGAGAGTATGCGTGTGTGCATTAAAGGCCAATATTATGCAAATAGGGGAATCTTGAAAAGCGCTAAGAACATTTATTATTATAACTCATACAAACCAGCCACATATACCGATGCACAGCACGTGCTTATGCTTTTACTACACGTTTATGGGTGGAGGAGGATTATGGCAGATTGGATAGTATTTTTGTTTTGGCTGGACTCAGTTTGGCTGCATCTTCTCACTGGATTTTAACCACGGGACATTTTTTTGGTTTATGTGTTTACCTGGACCAAGGAGGATGATTACAGCCTCAGTGTTGATCATATCTGTTTTGGCGTCAACGCGGACAACAGACTGTGACTTGGATTTACGCACAACGCGCAGACTTTGTGTTTTCGGGCGGATATAAGGGCAACTGTGGACCTTCAGTTCTTCTTTATCAGTGAGCTGATACGCTGTGCTTTGTTTAGTTCAGTGTAGAATTCTGTTAAAACGTCATTCTCAGTCGTGCACACCTGCGCTGTTATGTCTGTGCTGTGCGATTATTGTCTGATAGATGAGATTAGTTTAAAGCCAAGGCATCGAAAGTTGGCACCCAAAACTCGAGCCGAGTCCGATGGCAGAACACTGTGAAAGTTTTCTTAAAAGGCAGATGGTGTGAAAACATAGTTCATCCTTAAACAGTTAAAATATGCCTGACATGTGCGCGAAACTTCATTAAAATGTAAAATGCTTAACTAAATTGAAGAATTCCTTTGCAAAAATAGGTAAGTGCCATTTGAAAACATTGTCGAAGTCTTACAATTATTCTTTTGTCTGGCAGAGTTTTCAAAAGCTGAATCCTTTTTTGTGCTGTAGAAATATGATCCCATCCCTTCATGAGCAAATCCCCTCGACTAAATTATTATTTTGAATAATAAAACAATTAATTTTGAACACGGCATAAATTTCCAAAGAAGGAGGAGATTACAGAGATTAATTGCAGCCTTCTGTTAAAAGTAAATATCGTGTTATTCTGTAAATGAGTAACTAACTGTTGGGAGAAGAAAACTCTAGTGGCAAGGACACATCTGAACAGAATGTACTCTTGAATTTAGAAAGGTGAAATTGAAAGTTAGAAGAAAAAGGAAAAGCATTTTATGATAATCTTGTTTTGTTTCTTTGTGTTCTTTTTTTAATCTGCTTTTATATTTGAAAAACTGTCATTTTCAGCCACTCCAGGAGGAAAGAGTCGGTTGATGAGAACTACGAGTGGGATGCGGCGGACGTGTGCTCGCAGGCCGGAGAACACGATGGTGAGGGGCTTCAGTTGTGGAGTCGAGATTGTGAGCTGTGATCTGAGTCACCAGCAAAAGTAGTGCATGGAAACTTGAATTGAATTAAATATTAGGTCTATTTTTGAAGGTTGTATCTTTTCTGGCGCCACCTACTTGAGTCAATTAGAGACAGTCGGCATCTGTGTGCGCCGCCACTGACAGACCTCCGTGGGGGAAAGCAATCCATTAATTGTAATGTTGAAGAGCTGTTCTGTCACCCGCTGTTAAATGCAAACCTTGAGATGTACAGTTTATCGTACTAAATGTAGACACAAAGACATGAAGAAGAATGAAGTGGTCCAACTAAGACCCACATTTGTATAAATATCCTTCAACCTGGAGAGACTAAGATCAAAATGATTTGCGTGAAAAAAGTTTGGACACCCCTGATGTAGTCCCTTCCGGTGTTTGCAAACGAAAGCCCGGTACCGTTCTATGAGTTAGCGCTAATGCATTTTCAATGAGTGAGTTAGCGTGAGCCTCCAAACATCGCAAACTATGAAAATCCAGGCCGGTTTTGGCGACCGACGACCACTCGACCACCTCAGTTAGAAAACATTTGCACGTGTAGAAGTGTAGATTGTTTGCGTCAGAGATTAGCGCTGCAATTAACATAAATGCTAACAAACTCGCAATAAACATCTTAAATCTCGTTATTCTGGATAATAATGCAGCAAAAACATAGCGGGTGACAACAGTTTAACACTGAGCGCCACAAGTCGTACAGTAATAAGTGAACTTTAGAAACTAGAGGTTGAAGTTAGATATTGATCATTATTACTCGTTGGCAAAAAACATATAAACGACAACCATTTGGCTGCACTGTCTACAAATGAAAAAAAATAAATAAAAAATGTATTTGTTGCTCCGTTAAAATGAATTAATAGAATGTAAACACAAGTGCACATCCTGGAAGGGTCTGTATCTTTGCTCATCATTCCCTGCCGAGGTTTAAGCGCCAAAGAGGGATATGATGGGGGATTTTTCTCCCAGGAGCCTAGACACTGGTGGTGGCGGTGAAAATGAAAAGCTGAAAGAAAAATAGACTGTAAAAATATAGTGCTGAGGCGGAAAGGTGGCGCTGTGGCGGAGGAGGGCTGCGTTTAAAACTAGTGTGCGGCAATAGGCTCAGCTCAGCCTATCAGAGCAGGGCAGTGAAGGTATACAGGGCAAGAATGCTAACCTGTGGCTACAGGCTAAATGCTAACAAGACGTCCACAGTAATTTGAAATAAAAAGTTATCTATCTTTGCATTCATTCAAATAAAGTACCTTGAAAAACATACATCCTTGACTTGTACCTTGGCCTGGTAGCGTCACCTTCTTGTCTCCATGGGGATAGATATGTTAATTGCCAAATTGTGGAAAATATTGGAGTAATATTGTACATTAGTAAGTTTTATTTGAATAGAAAACGCATAGAATAATGAGTGTGCTCCTGCTAATCACAAAAAAGCTAGAAACAGCAAGAAGAACATCCCCCATTTAAACCCGACACCTGGGGCTTTTCCAGCGTTAAACAGCAGCTCGACTGTGACTCTCGTTTAATTATCTGCCTCCCCGCAGGCCTCCTCCCTCCGCTGCCCCTCCAGAAGCCCGCGCTGTGCTGTAGCCCGCCCCGGACACACCTCACCTCCTCGGCGCGGAGAAACTGCAGCGACGGCACTGTGCTGGAGGGCCACCGCGGCTCCGCTCTGCCCCAGCCAGAGGCGGCGGTTCTGT
Organism: Chaenogobius annularis; assembly: GCA_015082035.1. Taxonomy (NCBI): domain Eukaryota; kingdom Metazoa; phylum Chordata; class Actinopteri; order Gobiiformes; family Gobiidae; genus Chaenogobius; species Chaenogobius annularis. The sequence goes on from BJKM01000658.1 coordinate 132,047, forward strand.
TCTGACAGCGCTCCCCCTACACCCTCCTATTCCCCCCCCCCGGGACCTTAACACCGGCTGGTCTTGCTCATCCTTCCCCTCTCACGGTTAGCGAGAGCAGATGGGAAACAGACACTCACGATCGGGCTGGGATAGAAGGGAATTGTCCACATGTTTTGGGGACTACTTGTGATTGTTTTTTTTGTTTTTTTTTTAATACCATAATGAAATGACAAATGATAAAGGAGACATAATATGCTGCTAATTTCTCTTGAGTTTTTAAGTTTACATTATCCATTTTTTGTGCGGTAATCGCCAACTAAAAAAGTCTTCACGCCTTCTTCACGCTCGTGTTCTCATTTCAAAGCTGACGTTCCATTATGTCAAAGAATTCTCTGTCTGTAATCAACAAAAGAAATGATTGTGAGACTAAAGGCATGCCCTGCCCATGCAGCTCGGGGCTCTAATTAAGTGGTAAATGCTCGTTGAATATGCGCTGGGCTTCATTGAAAAAAGTCGCAAGGAAGAGGCGCGAAAGGCTGTGTCGTCGGTCCGCCCCGCGCACACAGGTGACCTCGATTTATTTAACGATTCAGCCATTTCTCACATTGTCGATTATTAAAGACCCGAATCAATCACATTAATTAGAGTTACCGCCCTATAAACCCAGAATGCACGTATCGATCTCGCGTTTATTCGATCCCAAAACGTTGAAAAGCTTGCATTGCCACGCTGCAGATTGGAGCTGTAGCTTGGCCCGATGGCGTCACCCACTGGCCTCCTCGGAGATGGCTGATGCCGTAGTGCGGAACATTCCAGGCGAGCAACAACATCGCCATGGAAACGAGCAGGTTGAGAGACAGCTTTTGACAGCTTTCATTCATAAAACATCTATTCAAGAGATCCAAACACATTGAAATAGTGTGCCTGGAGCATAGTACGTCTCCTTTAAAGCAGAGCAGCGCTGGTATTTTCTATTTCTGGACATAATCGAACATGTGACGGACACACACATGAACTGTCAATGCAATGTGAACTTTTACCCATTTTACCAATTTGTTCTTTTTGTAGCTGTTGGACTATTTGTCTTGCCCATTGTATTTTATTTGATGTTTCCTTTTCAAATCCCACATTTCTCCAAACACTATTAATATGAACTGTTAAATGGATCCTGATGTTATGTGTGACAAAATGCATAGACCTGTTTTTTTTTAAAATTTACATCCATCTTATTCCAAAGTCACAGAAAGAATATTTAGTCGTAGCAAAAAAATAAATATTGAAATATTTTTTGTACATGCTGAACATTTTAAGTCTTAATAATAAAGTATAAACGATATGTAACATACATTTTTGTGCCTCAGGAAATTCCTTTTTGCAAAACTGGTACAAGTCCTCCGTGCCGCACACATTTCAGCAAACGCAGAGGTAAAACGAGTCCCACTGCTCATGTCTGTGGTTGGGACTGTTTTTAGTTTGACCACCATGGTTGAACTAAATGAATAGTACTTTACCACGGACCATTCTCCCAGTTTAAACTTGAGTTAATGAATAAAGAAAGATGGCAATATTGAAAAAGAGAGGCTCATTTGCATATTGTTCATAAGTATGCTGTTCTATCTATAATTTCTAACTTCACATTTTTCACAATTTAAGTAACATTAATGTAAAAATAAAAACACGACTTTGAAAAAAAAAATGGCCTCAGCTCATGGGAGGCCGATTGTGGGGTAAATCCACAAAAGCCAAAGAATGAAATGAGCGCTAAAGTTTGTTGTGACGCGGATCAGGCAGAGCTCCGGCTTCTTCCTCATGTTTCTCTGTCATTCCTTTAGCTGAAATTGTACACAGCGCCTCTACAGGCGAGGGGGAGATGTGTTTGTAGAGGCAAAGTCGGTTTTAAGGGTTTCCCCAACGCGTGTTTCCAAAGACCTGTCCAAAATATTGTGAGAAATGCGTCTTTATTGGCCCCTGTAGGCAGTAATCCATACAACATTAACACAATTCCACAAACAGTTTAAGCACGATAAGAAACAGTGAACCGCTCAACCTAGCACCCATGCAACCCCTTTTTCTGCCCCTTTTATGGCATGATATGCACAGACACATAAAGCCCACAGTGCCACCTAGTGGCTAGGATAGGAGGTGCAGTTCGGCTCCAACAGTGTTTCTGCACTCAAGTGTATTGTGAACCGGACCAGCTCAGAGGTCGAGACAATACCGCAAATTTGGTCCCCAATCAAACCGAGTCGATTTGTATTGTGAATGCAACCTAAAATCCTGGTCTAAGTTGCCATAGTGACTGAGTGAGACTCGGCGACATTTGGCTTTATGAAACCCAAATGACAACAAAGTAAGTCACACTCTGACATTTGAATCTAGCTTAGAAAGTAAACAAGATTTATGAAACCGAAACACAACCCCGTTGTCATGCCAACCGATGACCAAGCAGTCTGGCGGCTCTTTGGGAAAGTCATTGTGATTGGATTAAAAGAGCGAGCCTACTAACGTTTAATAAGAAATATGATCAGTGTATGTCTGATCGCACCCATGTGATCCGGGGCGGGGTTTTATGCTACTGTGCAGGAAAAAAATACGACCAAAAATGTAATAAAACTCAATAGCGACATGATAAAGTTAGACGGTTCTCATCATACAGTGTGATTTTTTTGTCCGCCATGTCAGGAATGAAGTCCGTAAACACAAGTAGAATTCTGATTGCTTTCCCCCATGCGAATGCACGCAGACAGAAACACAGACGTCGTGGGCTCATTTGAATTTTATAGACGTCCCGAGGTAAAACTAAACTCATCTGAATAAGTCTATAGAATTCTGACCTGTCCTGCAGCTCATTCACCTTCGCTATAGAATGTTGATCTAGATGCCAACAAAATGACTGAAATACAGTAGTCGTCTTGTTTGAACTTGCAGCTTTAACATCTGATTTGTCAAGCTGGACCCTCGCCACAATCTGTCCAAAACTGAACAGAAAAACACATTACTTTGAACTTTTCTGAAACCTTTTTGTCGCTTCTCTTTTCAGCTTGGCCTTTGAAAAGCTCACCTCGTGCTAAAGTATTCATTCATGCATTCATTTTCTACTGCTTGTTCCCGTTTGGGGTCGCGTGGTGACTGGCGCCTATCCCAGTGACTTTGGGTCTTCTTCTGTGACCCCCTCCTCCTTCAGTCTCCTGACATTTCCCTCCGTTTTGCCCTCATCCAGTCGGCACATCCGTCATGCTCTCCGGCAATTGTCATTCTGCACCGAGAGGCAAAATAACACCTGACGCTATTACCATTTCAACCAGAATGAAAGATTTAAAGAAGAGCTTTTAATACTTAATAGTTACTTACTTATTAAACTATCAAATGCTAACGTTTTGTTCATTGAAAACTGTAATATTGATCTAAAACAACTTAAACATGAACGATAATAGAAACAGTTGATTGGATCTGCCTCTTCATAGCAGACATTCACAGTTGCAAACACTGGATTTTCATTAATGATGTTTAAATTTGTTTTAAATGCATTAGATTAAATGTATGAATCAGAATCAAACTGTCAATCAAAGGTAAATACAGAGTTGTGGGCGGGGCAAGGTAAAAGGGGCAAACAGAACTTCGGAGCAGTGTTCTATTCTCCTCAATGATTGGACCGAGACTAACAACGCGGATTGTTTTTGACATTACCATCCCTCTTCACTTCAGGACTACCGCTTGTCTTGGGGCCTCAAAACTCCTGCCATGGACACTGCGACTGGATACCTTATGGAGCGTACTTTTGGTTGCAGGAAAGAAGGTCATCACAAAAAAATGTGATGACACTAACAATCAAGGGCTGAGCTGAAATTATAATCGACGTACGGAAAATGGAAAATGTTGACTTAATTTGAAAATGGGACCTTTACTTTGGACAATATGTACCTTCATTTTCATTGTGCTGGCTCTCTCTGGTCCTGTTCTGTTTTTTTGTTTCAAGCCTCAAATGTAGACATAAAGGATTAGGAGAACAAGCACGAAAACACAAAAAACTCAACATTTAGTAACCATTATAAAAGGGTTGAAAGCTCATACACTTTAGAAATGAGGTGCGACGGATAGGTTACTGTATTAATAAGTCACAATATTTATGATTAGAATCTCTGCAAAGAAAGCTAGTCTGGTCCAAAAAAGCTTTATTTCTTCACAGAATCTTGTTGGTGGAGCTCTGCTTACCCAAGGCCGGACTGAATCCAAAACCGCCAAAAACAGTTACAATGAGAATCAATACAGAACAATGAGGCGAGGCGATTGGTTGATACGCTGGGGACTTACCAACGGCGACAAACAAAGTAGAAACAAGGAGGAAATACACTGCTTAGAAAGTCCAGGATGTCCACACGTGCGTCTCTATTTTTGTGCACATCGATATCAGCCTTGGCCCCCCGAGTTCAGACCGTCGTGATTGACCGTGTGGAGTGGAGTAGCCAATCAGGGACATGTATTGTAATGGAAACATGTCATGACATTCCATCTACGTTGTTATTGTTTGCTGATAATATGATAACATGGGTTCCTGATAAAGATGGTCCGGCGCCTCCGAATCGTGCCAGTCATGCCTCGGGACATGGCTCGGGGGGTCAAGTCACCTCCGAACGAGAGAGCTTGAATCTTTGGATCCTTGATGGTTGTTCCATCTCTTTCGGAGCTGATTTGATTGTGAATGATTTGCATACGGGTCAAGGGAGGCGGGACGGCTGCCTTTGTCGGGGGAAAGTGATTATTCACTGTGCACGAGTAAATAAAGATCCACCTTTTGAGAAAGACAAACTCGGTTCAGTTTCATTATTTATTAAGTAGTTGTTTGCAGAAATTCCACAACAGCATACGGGGTCGAAACAAAATGTGGCTGCGTATAAGTCAAAAAGAAAGATTTCTGCAGGATTTCTGTATGGATTTCTGCAGAACCAATGGTCAAATCCCAAAACGCTGTTAATCTGCGGCGAGAGGAGTTTGAATAGGCGCGCAGGCAAGGAAATGCAGTCTTTCAGGTTTAAATTACACTCCTGCTTCATCGCTACATGCTTTTTGTACGAGCGGCTGTACTAATGGCCTGTGCGCACTTTGGCTTGTTAACAACTCAAACGATGTTGACTTGTAAACATAAATTTGAATCATAATCCTCCTTGCTTTGAGTGAAAACGCCTCTCTGGGGTCTGCCAGCGTGTGCACCGGAGCGCGGGCTCTAATTATGCCGGCTAATTGAAGGGGGTCAGACCAACCGCGTGTGCCGTTGCGAGGGCTGATTTTTCACTCATTTCAGCCTCAAACGTTGCAGCGATTGTTGACGCGACTGGTGGTCCCTCTGACAGCTGGAGCCTAATGGTTATGTGGTTAAATGGCACCGGAGGAAGTTCAGAATGGCAGGTTTAAGGGGTAAATTAACGGTGCGGCAACAAAAGCCACGCAGCAGGACGTGTGATGAGCGAAAGACTGATGGTGATACAAATGGTTCATTATGAATACAAGGGGTTAGCCGTAATAGCCTGAATAAATAACAGTTTTGAAAAGCGAGCTCTTGAACACTTATCATTATCTGACAATGTGCCCATCTTATCGTGTGTACGTTCTGGTGTCCCTGCCGTACCAAGGACAGCTCCTGCTCGGTCAGTGTTGACATTTGTTTGTGGCTGTAGCTCCGTGTGTCCTACGTCACAATGCAGGGGGCACAAAGGAACCACGGGAGGGCTTAAAAGAGCAATACTGCCACAATATGTTGGTGTGTTCACGTCACCAGGTCCCGTACTGATGGTAAATAAGCTTCTTCTAGCTATAGACATTCAGAGACTCCGGCCTCTCTGCGAAACTCTCGGACCACTTGGATTATTTGGATGAGAATTACGCTTCTGTTGCGGACTAGCTCAGCCACGGTTTGGGGAAGTGACAATGTTAAAATGGTAAAATAAAGATGTAATGAGCTAAAATATGTACACAAAAACATACAATGGGCAAAGCAACAAAAAAGAGCATGGGCCTGGCCGATTGGAATCCAACTCTTTCAGTCAGTGCTTTTTGAAGGTACGTACATTGATTCTGAGCTTTTCAGATTTGTTAAAATCCTTACAAATACTGGACAACAGATGATCATTTTTTAAGATGAGAAGATCTAGAAGCACCTGGCCAGTTTGACTTGGGATTATGAAATATATGCATAGTTTTCTTATAAAAACTATACGGACCTGTTCTGTAGAGCAGTCGGCGGATACACAGAGCAGTGTGAGTGTGCTTGTGCGTGTGTGTGTGTGCGCATGTGTCTGTCTGTGCTATGCATTCCCAGCATTTTAAACATTCACCGCACTAAGTTTCTAAGCACTTTTCTCCAGTCTCTGAGCCCAGCGCGAGTTTTGCCGTCCCGCTGAAGCAAACAAATATCAGCATACCAACAGCGCACTTCCTGCTTTTTGGAGATTAAATGGCTCTAGTCACCTTTTTCCGGAAGTTACCCTGAGCCGACATAATCCTCTTGGTTGACACAAAGCTGCCGATCTCAATAGGAAATAAGTCGTACTACAGACACACAGTCGTGTTCAGAAGAGCGATTACAACGGAAGAGCTGATCGGTGGCAAAACGAGGCAAAAATGAGCAGGGCGGAATATTTGGATACAGAGAATGATGGTGATGGTCTCATTTTCACCCAAATAGATGCTTTTACAATACAAGTATCTGTACTGGGCCGAAACAGGTTTGACTTAATTACGTGCAAAATATCTGGTACATAAACTAGTTCTGTTTTTCATATTTCAGAACAGGTACAACCCCTTAAATCACGTTACTCTGTTGCTTGTTGTTGTTGCTTGTTGGTGTTGGTGTTGTTGTTGTTGTTGTTAGCATCGGAGGGAAGCGAATGAGTTAAAGACCCAGAGCCCCATTCAGCGCAAATACGTTATTAAATTCATCAGAGGTTTTTATCTTCTCTTTGCCTAACTTTTAAATTGAATGTGTAATCACTGCAAAAGAGGGGGCTAGATAACTGAGAGTATGCATAATATTTGAATACAATTATGAAATATGCATGTTTGAAAGTTTCCGCTGTCACGTGACGTTCAACTATGAGCGCCGCCACGCCACTCTGGGCCCAGAGGAAACGCTATAGACACTGACAACTCAATAAGTAATTAGGTTTATTAATACATCCCAGAATCCTTGTGTTGAAGCTGCTGCACGTCTCCACGTTTGTTCCCAATCCTGTTCATCATGTTCATCATGTTTTTGCTGAAAGTGAGTAAATGATGCATTGTGAACATGAACATAGTATGATTTTTGTCCCAAACAACCTCTCCCCAGAAGAAATTGGAGGTGTAAACGAGTTTTCTTTTGTTCTTGATTATTCTAAGACATACACATTAAAAAGCAAAGAAAATGCTGTTTAGTGAGGTGTGTAGTTCTGTGAATATAAATAAACTTACCCCAAATAACTTGAACAGATTTGAATGAATTGGTATGAGCCGTTAACAATGATTACATTGACATATCTAGGGTTTAGTTCTAATAATACTGAGATTATCTGGGGATTTATGGGCTTCTGGGAATGTTGTTGAAAATGTCAAAGCATGTTAATTAACAATGCTTTTAAAATGTCATATAAACTGGCTTTAATCAACCTTCATTATTGAATGGTATAAATATATTCATGTAGTCATCCCCGGAGTCACACGTTAGTTTTACCGTGAAGTTTATTCATTTTCAGCACATACAAAAGGAAATCAGATCAAATGTATCCACACAAGTTCTCATGTTTTATTGTCAATTTAATTTAGTGGTTTTCTACATAAAACCAGATATTGTGATGAATCCGTGATAGAACTGTATCAATAAAAAAACAGCAAACAAAACGTCGCCCCCCCGCGCCCACGTCCGCTCGTTTACCGTAATAACTTGCCTTATCGCATCGACAAAAAACCAGACGGAGCTGACTTGACCGCTGAGAAAGTTGTGTAGTGTGTCCCCAGCAAAAGATACACAATCATACTTAAAGCTGCACTGAATAATGAATGAACGAATGAATTGTCTTACAAGTCTTGTTATTGCTCAAAATACCTTCAAAAACATTATTTACACCGCTAGCTTTGCAATTGTGTGTTATCGTTCGCAATCAAGCCGCAATTATGGTAAATTATGCACGTTCTCTTTAGTGGTGGAAGCGCACGACCATACCTTTAAGTACAAAACTCCCAAACTGGCCAATTAAAAATAAAATAAATCTTAAAAAAAAAAAAACAGCGCTAGAGCAACGCCGGTAGCACACTTAAACCCATTCGTCCTTCATGTGTGGATATATTTTGCTTTGAATTGCAGAGAGCAGTTAATTGGACAAACTAGCGGCGTACGTTAGTCACGGCGCGCTGCATTGTTGCCGGTTGTCCCCTCAAAGAGCATATTCTGGGGCTTACAGCTCACGCCGGCTCTCCGCTCACCCACCACACGCAGGAGGACAAAGGCACTGCGTGGTAGCTTAAGGCTGTTACATTAGTCAACCAAATAATACGAGTCTGAACCGGCGCGACGCGGCACGAAAGCGGCGGTGAACGGGAATATAATGCAAAATTCAGTCAAAAGGACATAGAGAATTGCAGATCGGTGCCTGGCAATGGGGAAAACTGAGAGCGAATCGTCAGCCCGCACAGACGATCCGGGCCAAGCTCAGACGGCGCCGTGGAATCGGGTTTGTTTATTTGTGAGACAAGCAGACGATAATTAAAAACCTTTCCGGATGATTTTCCCCCAAAAACGTCTGACTACAATTACCTCCCCCCCCCAATTAAAACTGAAGCTGTTTCTGAACACTTTGGAGTAAAAAAAACCAAACGGCTGGGACGGAAAGGACTGGGCATGTGTTGGCTTGTCAAAGCTGATGCCAGTATCACTAAAAATGAGGTTTATTTAGGGGGAAAAAAACAAAGTCCAGATGGAATGCTTATGTAAAACATGTTAATGTTGTGAATTTTAGTTTTTTTTTTTTTTTACATTTGGTGAACAAACTGATCCTGATTCTGAGCTTGAGGTTGACAAAGAAAATAAGTGAATAAACTTTTCTCACCTTAAAGTTTTTTTTACCGATTGTTTTTTCATTTCTTTATTAATTCATACTTTTTTTCTTTTTTAATGCGTGTAAAACAACATGAAAAACAGAACTGTTCATGTTAATCTCTTTGCAACAGTCCTAACGTATCGCTCACTTTCCTAGCTAACAGACATTAGCATGCTAACGGCGCACTTTCTGCTTCTCGGAGAATGAATGTTGTATTTTTCAGATGTTGAGAAACGATGTGGTCTCATTTTCACCTGATTTGTTGCTTTTACATATACGTCTGCACTAGGGAAAACAGATTAAAAAAAAATCGGATACAGGCTCTTTAACAACAAGGTCCCATTTAGATGAATTCTGCAAGAGAGATCTGGTCAAGGTAGCAGCAGCCAACGTAATCATCAAAGTACAGAAAAAACCCAAAATATTATAGTATTCAAACAACTCATGAAAAACAGCACACTTTTTTATTATTTTCAGCTTCAATTTTTGGACTTTTTGTGTAGGAAAAAGCAGATTTTACCAGCTCTATGAAGCACCGACACGATGGAGATAAAAATGAAAATCTCATCAGTATTTTTTTGGGATAGTCTCGATGACAATATTCCTACAATATTATGTCAATCAATTGCGCTTAAATGTGTCTTGAAATGTATTAACCGCGACGAGCCCACCTCACCGGACGAGCCCATCCCCACCTAGACGAGCCCATCCCCATCGAGACGAGCCATCCCACCTAGGCAAGGCCACCACCACCGCGACGAACCCATCATCACCGCGACGAGCCCATCATCACCGCGACAAGCCTCCTCACCGCGACGAGCCATCCTCCAGCGACGAGCCCATCCCATGCCGCGACGAGCCCACCTCACCGCTACGAGCCCATCCCCACCCCGACGAGCCACCCCACGCGCTACGAGCCCACCCTCACCGTGGGAACGAGCCATCCTCACCGAGACGAGCCCATCGCCCATCTCACCGAGACGAGCCATCGCTACCTCACCGAGACGAGCCCATCCCACAGGCCAAGCCCACCTCCACCGCACCGAGCCACCCTCAGCACCGAGCCACCCTCACCGCGACGAGACCCGTGCTCACCGCGACGAGCCCGTCCCCACTGTGACGAGCCCGTCCCCACCTAGACGAGTGCCACCACTGCGACGAGCCCACTACCACCGCAACGAGCCCACCTCCCGCGACGAGCCACCCTCACCGGACGAGCCCATCCCCACTAGATGAGCCACATCCCCACTAGACGAGCCCATCCCACCAAGGAGCCATCCCACCTAGGCAAGCCACCACCACCGCGACGAGCCACCCTCACCGCGACGAGCCATCATCACGGACGAGCCCATCCTCACCACGACGAGCCCTCCTCACGCGATGAGCCAGCCCTCACTCGCGATGAGCCCACCCTCACCGCGACGAGCGCACCCTCCAGCGGCGACCCAGGCTCTTGCGTATGTGGAATAAATCCATATGTACTGTACTTTTAGAATGCGACTTCAGGCCCTGTTCATCCCGACCAAACGTCATCAATAGGCGACATTTCTGAGATAAACGTCACAATTCGGAGTCAAAGCGCCAGAAAACAACAGAGAAAGTGGAGCGAAAGTGGAGAGAAAAGGCAGATGAAGGAGCCGAAAACTGTCAGTGGAAGAAGGAAGAAGTTTGTGAACGAATCAATACACGGGGCGACAAATCAATTCAGGCAGAAACAGAGGGTCCGTACCGTAATCGGGCGGTATTTGAGGAGATTGAGAAGGAGTTGGCCGAGCGAGGGATTAAGCGCTCCTGCCTGCAATGACAGCGGAAATGTCTGCAACATTTTCTGCTAAATGTCCTTACGTCTGTGGTCTTGCTCACATGTCTTTTTGCAGACAATGTTAAAATCCCCTAGTGCAGTGTTTCTCAAGCTGCGGTACGCGAGCTTCTTCTGGTGGAGCGTGGACGCCTCTTCAGAGACACTTAATTTAGCTCTTCTTTGAGTAATTACTTTGTTAAAACGACTGTGGCCATGATGTGTTCTTACTAAGACCTGGTTTAGCCCTAATTTAGACCTGGAATAGTCTTGATTTAGGTCTGGTGGTACTCGGAAAGCCTTGTATTTTCTTTGGTGGTACGTTTGAGAACCACAGCTAAAGTCCTGAGCTAACTCCACAGCTAAAGTCACATTAAAGCCTGACGCAGTCCGATCCAAGATAAAGAGGTCCACAAAGGTAATTATGAAGCATCTGTTAAACATAGTAATTGTACATCATTTTGCTCATTAGAAAGAGGAGGCAAATGCACAGCGGTGAGAATGACACCCTCATGTTTAATTATTTATCCATGAAGACACAAAACTGCCATCATTTTAAAACACCGCTGTTCAAAGTGCTGTTTCTGCTGAATAAATGATGAAGCCATTTGTGATTCACTCACCTGCATGTGTGATGAGATGTTGTATAAATTATGAAAGGTTCTTTCTTGAAATGCCAAACAGAATCATTAGAGGTCATAAAAATCTTGAAGATCATAAAGATATTACATGACAGCTTATAAAATACAATGGTGAATACAAATATTGTTCTATCTTGCTCAAATAGCAGACTTGATGGAACGAATGGCAAAAGTGAATTATTATGATGCATAACAGTGTCTATTTCCAAATGATATTTTTTATACCATGGAATCGATACCTCCAAAACTATTGTAGAACTCAATAACTTGCTATAATTCTTGTCCTTTTCTCAGGAGCCTTAATGAAAACAGTTTTACATTTGCCTATGCCCCAGGTCACTAATAGGCAGACCCCGGTCCAGATCCGGACCCAAACACTGTCTCGTCTGGACCCGAACATCTGACACAAACATTTAGAGCCCCCACAAGAGCCCCACAGGAGCCCCACAGGAGCCCCACAGGAGCCCGACAGGAGCCCCACAGGAGCCCCACAGGAGCCCCACAGGAGCCCCACAGGAGCCCAGTGCAGGAGGAGCAGAGCAGATGTGGAGGAAGGCAGACACAGGTAGGGGTACATGCAGGAAAACAGAGACATGTTCTCTGCATGTTAAGCTGCAAAATGATGTGTTTTACTACAATCTGACTCAAACGCTCACTCTCACACGCTCACTCTCTCACACTCTCGTACTCTCACACGCTCACACTCTCACGCTCACACGCTCACTCTCTCACACTCTCGTACTCTCACACGCTCACACTCTCACGCTCACACGCTCACTCTCTCACACTCTCGTACTCTCACACGCTCACTCTCGTACTCTCACACGCTCACACTCTCACACGCTCACACTCTCACACTCTCGTACTCTCACACGCTCGCACTCTCACACTCGCACTCTCACACTCTCACTCTCACACGCTCACACGCTCACACTCTCACACTCTCATACTCTCACACTCTCATACTCTCACACGCTCACACTCTCGTAGTCTCACACTCTCACACGCTCACACGCTCACTCTCTCACACTCTCGCACGCTTGCACTCTCACACGCTCACAGTCTCATAGTCTCACACTCTCATACGCTCTCTCACTCTTGTACTCTCGCACTCTCACACGCTCACACTCTCGTAGTCTCACACTCTCACACGCTCACTCTCTCACACTCTCGCACGCTTGCACTCTCACACGCTCACAGTCTCATACTCTCACTCTCACAACTGTACGCTCACACGCTCACATACTCACACGCTCACACTCATACTCTCACACTCTAATACTCTTGTACGCTCACACGCTCTCTCACTCGCTCACTTTCTCACTCTCAAAAAGGCTGGCATAAAATAAAGTGTTAGAAATAAAATACAAGTCCAAATGTCACGTCTCCTCAGCCTAAATATAATCTTCCACTGGAGCCTTTTTCACGTAACCTTTGAAACACTGCTATTTACTTTCGTGAGCAGCTCGCTCTCTCTGAGCCGACTGGGGCAGGTGCGTTGTTTGTCTCAAAGGAAAGTGATCACGGCAGTTGGAGCTTGGTGCCGGGGGTTAGCTGTGACTATTATGCCCCACCAAGTGTAAAATTAGTGTGATTATCAGCAATAATGCCCAGCGTGAGTGTGTCCGGACGAGCAATCAGTTTGGCGTGAAACCCAAATTGTACTTTTTCAATCAACTCTTGTGTGAATCGAGAAATGCAACCTGCCAGAGAAGTTAATTACCAGGGTCTCCCAGCAGAGCGTGAGATGCAGGGGAGAGTCACGGTGATCTCCTCGTGTTTGGCCTCAAAGCCTTTTATTCCACTTTAATTAGTTTGTTTGCGGAAAGACGCATTTTTGTAAAACATCTGCGTTTTGTCAGTCAAGGGGCGGCAGCCATTTTGTATTTCAAAATGATGTAATGCTGTGTTCATGACCTTATTATCTGAAGTGGAAATCACGCATTCTCCAGTAAATTGAAAGCAGAATTGAGAGCTCGCTTTGTGTTGTGATATGATGGAAATATACATAAAGCGTGGATAATGTACAGTTTTCTTGTCAATTGGAGGCACTTAACTTGTTCTTTTGTAAAAGCAGCACTTCATGACAGAATCAGATCGCTGCATGCTGCCTGCGTCGCATGTTAAGATAGGATATGTAAGTGCAAAAAATAAATCTGATCATAGAATCATGCAATTTGGCACAGAGGTAGATAGTGACAAGCAAAATAGAAAATAGAATTACAGCAACACCATCCGCCCAACCAGATGTCGGCCATATTGGATCAAAATTTGCTACGCATGACACAGCAGTTTTTTTTCAAACGTCGTACTTTTGCCCCTGAAATGTGGTCAAATCCAAATGTATTGGTACGTCTCACGGTCTCTGTGTGGCAAAGCTGCAGAATAAAGCTATAATTAAATTTCTGAACTTTTGAAAATCTGCTGCCATTTGCACATACAAATTCCAAATTGCATCAAATAGGAATTAGTTGTTAAACTCTTTGATCCGAACCAACTTGATATGAACTAATATAATTTAGCATGTTATCGCCATGGGGAGCAAAACAGTTTGTTTTGTGAAACTCTGAAATTTGAAAAAGCCAAAGAGACACATTATTTCTCTCGCCGTAGCCGTAGCAATGACAGAAACCTCCCATGTTATTTCAATGTGAAAATCGCCAAATCTCTAAAATGTCCACATATTTACACTTTATAATTTTACAAACTCCTCCTTGGGCGTTTACCCGATCAAGCCTAAATTTGGTGAAAATCATCTTGAAGAGTGGGGCATGAAACAAACTTTTCTTTAAATCTTTATGGCCCTGAATTTCAAACATTTGGCTTTTTTGCATGGATAGCAAAACATTTTGGGACAAAATTCCACAAAACCCCATGGGAAAATGGCCACATTTCTGAAATTTGCAACATTTGAACTCCTCCTAGGGCGTTTGCACAAACAAGTTAAAATTGTGTAACAATGTCCTTGAGGAGTGAAGCAACAAAATCGATACACATTGTTTGGACAAGTATTATGGTTTTTGTGTGGGACAGCCGCAAACCTTGCCCAAAAATATTGGCATTTTCACTACACAATAATACCACAATAATACCTCTATTTGTAAAGCAAAGGAGAGAAGGCACAATAGAGCCACAGATTCAACAGTAGGTGTAATGAAAGGAGGAAGATTGGGGTGCATTGAGGGGCGGCGTCGTGGCATGATCGAGGGCCAATCATTGCCCCTTGCGGCTATATTTTAACTCATTTCTGCGTCAAGCGAACAGATCCACATGGACAAGCTCACGTCCCTTGGTGATCATTACTTTCACTTGTGGCCAAAACACGGTGAGGATGACGTGCGCTGGTGACGGCAGAGAAACGGCTCGGACAGAGGCAGCAGCAGCTTTTAGAAAGTTGCTTGAATTTGCCTGTTCAGACAGAGGTTCCAAGTCTTCAGCTTTTTCCGCAGAAATGATTATTATCCTTTTAATGTATTACTTGGCAACGCTGGAAACAATAAAAGCTTTCAAAAATAACTGGAAAGAACCATTTGAAACACTTAAAACACATTAACTGTTATTTGACTTATCTGGATGACGCAGAAATGATTCACTCCCAATCAGTCTTTCCACCACCTTTTCTGTATGTTTTGGCTAAATAAAATGAATTGAGAGGGATGTCAAAATAAGAAAATAGTAAACATATAATTTCAACACTTTCCTTACAGAACAGCCGTACAGTGTGGCGAGGGTGTGAGAGTAAGTTGTGAGGCGCAGCAGACGCCTGAGGAACTGCACATCTATAAAGGCCTTTACAAGGACTGATGAAGGAGAGCGGGGATTCAATAGAAAGCAATAGGAGACAGCTCAAGCGGGGAACAACATTAAATAACAGACAGAGAAAGTGCGGCAGAAGTCTCCCAACACTCACAGACGAGATACTGCAGTAAACAGGAAAAGTTGAAATCTGAAACACAATGGATGACTGCAGTAGTTTATTCAAAGTGACTTGGTTGGGAAGGGAAATGTCACCAGGTTCAGAACGCGCCGTTAGTGTGATCTGGAAAGGTACAGTGCACCGGCTCATTATGAGGTTTAAACTGCACGAGGTTTAAACTGCTCATTTCAATCAGAATCAGAAAATGGTTTATCGCATTGTCACTGAACAGAATTCTCAATCTGGGAACCTACTCTGGCGGTAAGGTGCAACACCAACGTCATAGAGTCCTGGAGACGCACAGGTCCTGCAGAGATGATCACCTTCTCAGCAGAGGCACAATGCCTCTGTGTCGGGCCCTAACAGTGGCTCCAGCGTACCACACGGTGATGGGGGAGGTGAGGATGGACTCAATGATGCCCGAGTAGAATAGACTTTTAAAAACCTCTAAAAAAACGCATCAGTAAATAAATTTTCTCTCTCATCAGTTTAGACATGTTTTTATAACTTTAGTGTGAGTGGTTTAAAGACGGATCTCTGACGACACGGAGGCTGAGGAGGAGAGACTGTCCCCGCCGCTGTTACAGGAGGAGGCGGAGCAACATGATGAGGACACACTTTAGTCTGAGAAATAACCGAAATAAAACAGGAAAGTCACAGATGGAAAAGTGCGAAGGCTAAATTTACTCTAATAAAGAATAATCTCTCCATAGCCTATGGCCGACCTATACCTAAACATAGTGCTAGATAAATGACAGCCCTATCAAACTTTTACCTTTACTCCAATATTAAAGGCGTTGTGTTCTCACTGGTTCTGTTTAAGTGTTTGAAATAACAAAACAACGTATAGAACTCTGTAGACACAACAGGAACACTGTCTTCACTGCATGGGGCGGGACACGTCTCTGAACCTTCAGCTTCAGTCATGCTCAGTACACAGCTGGAAGTTTAGTGGATTGTGTGATTTATTGCCTGCCCCATGGTGTAGTCAGTGTTCTGAATATTCTCCTTGGAGATAGTATAATATGGTATATTAAAACCAAAGGAACAACATTTCCATGGAGATATCCCTGCTCACACAAGAATGCAGTTATGTCCTTCAATGTTCTGTTAGCTGATGTAGTGCTGCAAGTTTTAGTTTGTGCTACAATTCTTAACTAAATTAAACTCAAAGATCTAGAACCAATCAATAGGAAAGGTACATCACATAAAACTCGATTAAAAAAAAAAAAAGTTAAAGTTAAAGAAATTGTAAAGTTCTTTAGTGCAGCATCAAATGTGCATTATTTTGTTCTGACCTATGAGGGTTTGCAATGATTAATTGACCAGACAATGTCAAAAAGTAGGATTTGCACAGAATCATGCACAATCTGCCTCCAGAAAGTCACTTTCATTTAGGTAATTAATTGGAGTTTACAGTCCAACAGCTGCTCTGAGCTAACCCAAGTTTAAACCCATTTAAAGACACTAGACCTGATTTTTACATACAAATTTGAAAAAGACAACCAGTTCCAGATTTTCTGTGTTCTTTATAAACAATGCATTCAATTGAACAATGAAATTACTGCTTGTGGTGGAACTCCAAAACATTACAAGTAATAGAAGTAGCTCAAACGCGCGCAGTGATCCGTATTTTTCCCGCTTGGAGTCTATTTTGACCAGACGCTGCAGCCCTCTGCAGGCTTTTTCTCTATATAAACGGTTTGTTACCACATGCACTTGTGGTCTTGCGAGTGCAGCTTTCCAAGCCTGGGACTACAAGATTACAGCAGAACTCTGTTCTCTGCTCAGAGTTGCTCTCTGCAAGAACACTCTGCTCAAACACAGCAACCCAGAGCAGAGCTTTGTTGTCTCGTCGCTGCTATCAACACCTTGCATGCTAAAAGCACAACGACGTTACACTCTGGTCCGTGGCTGATTAAAAGGCGTTATAATTAGATGCAGACAGCACACAGTGGTCTCACCTGACCTAAGAGCTGCTTTTACAACAGATCTGTACTGGGGCAAAATACATGTTTATTGCATGAAAACGTTGGGTACGGCCAATTTAAACAGCATTACTTCTTCAAGGGGTAAAGAAAAATACACTTTTCCTACTGCAGCCTAATTGTCTCATAGTTCCTGGTTTGGTCTGGTATAACACATACATTAAAGGGCGTCTGGTCTGTGTCTCTATTCTTAGAAGTCCTAAAACTTGCATACGGTGCAAGCTTCCCTGTTACCCTTGCAGAAAGTGTTGGGATCAGTGTTATGTCAAATCCCTTTACATCTCTCAAACCATGACGTCATAATACTGAATGTGATTGCTCAAGGGCACGTTGGAAATAGCCCTGACTGTCTTGAGTTCCATTACATTACCGCTCTCTGCGCCGGTCTTGTCGCAGTCCGTTTGAATGATCCCGAGACCGTGCCAAATGGCTTCTGTCCCCCGCTTCGACCCTCAGCGGTGCCAGCTCGGAGCAGTGCATTCAAGGACAACTCTAGAGTGAGGATCTCTGCACTTGAGATCAGGGTTGCCAGATTATCAGAGGGAAACAAGCAATCAGCCCCATGAAAATAACCTAAAACAAGCAACCCAAGATCTACAAAGATTAGCCCAAAAGAGCAGCTACAGAAGTGCTACAGATGAGCAAGTGGTGAGCACTTACGGCTCACAGCAAGATGATTCTGAGGTTGACTCAAATTTTTGTGTTTTGAGTGTACATGTTTCTCTTTTGTCTGTGTGGGTCTTCCTCTGGCCACACAGGTTTCCCCCATCAAATTCAAAACATGCACAATAGTGCTGCCCAGTGGTTGAGTGGATAAGGCCGCAGCACATGTGCCAGGCTCCATGTTGGGAGTTTGAATCCTGGCTCTGACAATTTACTGCATGTCCTCCCTTCGCTCTCATCCCCAGAGCTGTCCTGTCTAATAAAGCCTACGGGCCAAAAAATATTTAAAAAACAAAAACATGCACAATAGATCCTGACCAAGCCTAGCTCAAGATCTGGATCTGGTCCCCGAGCACTGCTCTGTGGTGCTCACTGCTCCTGACAGGTTGCCCCAGTGACGTTGAGGATGGGTCATATGCATAGAATTAATTTCCCTGATGAGGGATTAATAAAGTAAACCATAACTTTATAAACATAGCAAATTTGCATTTATTCATTTAAACTTTTTTACTGAAAAAACATGCATTCTTACATTGAGTGGGGTCTTCTCTCCACAGATCTAACCCATAAATTGGCCTGGTGTTGTTACCTGCTTGTCTCCATGGAGATAGATAAGTGTAATGCCCAGTAGCGTGCGGTGACTTTTATGAGCAGGCAAGCAGACTTTGAGTGATCATCAGTATTTAGTCAATAATAGTTAATAAAGCCAATTTTCATAGTAATAACATTGCAGTTTAGTCGGTTATTATTATTGATGTATCTATTTGCTTAGCATTTTGTTCTTAAAACCACAAGTGAAATTCAATAAAATAAAACAATTGGGCAAATTTGGCTTTTCAGTCCTCTCCACATCCCTTTATTGTTTTTTGGCCCAAAACAGTCGGCCCCAGTTGTCCATTTGTGATCTCGGTGACTAATGCAATAATGTATTTGTCTGCAACAGTAAACAACCACTGTGTAAAAGCTCCTATTGACAGCGATGTCTGCGAGGGAAAACAGTATAATTACTTCTGAGTCCACTTAAACCACGGCTGCAGCGCGTCAATACAGCTTTGTGCAAAAGCTCCTGGTGTAATTATTAAACATAAAGCAAGCAAACACGCAGCGCCTTTATGCTCCGGACCACTTAGAGCTGGACCTCACGTCAGCGCCTCCAACTGACACACGCCATCGTCAGAATAGAAATATCATGAAAAGTTATAGGGCTCTATGTGTTTTTGGATTGTGTGAGGCTCTTTGAATAGGAGTTCAATACCTCGCCCAGGACATTCTAGTGGTGCGTTCAGAGGATGTGGGACATAAGAAGACTGTCAAATGTGGTGAGGTGGATGGACGACTTGGTGGTAAACTTAATGATGGTAAATACTGTAGTAGACAAAGTCTACAAAGTCTAAGTCTAATAATTAATAACTAGGGATGGGCAATATTGACAAAACTAAAAAAAAATACCAACAATTTAAAAAATACCAATCTTTGTTTTGCATTATCTCGATGCCATATTCAGACAATATTTTCCCAATGCTTCAGGAATGTGCTAAAATGCGGCTGTAAATGTCTTGGTTGAGTTTCTAGAATCTAGTCTAGAACAAAACATTAATGGACCATGAAATTAAGCACAAAAGTCTAGAAATATCACAAAACAAATCAAAATCAAAACAAAGTTTATTTGTAGAGCACAGATAAGTTCATGCAAAAGTAACTCAAAGTGCTTTGCAAGAGTAAAAACATATTCAAATCACAATACAATATAAATCACAAGACAAAAATAAAAGCATAAATAATTATGTTGAGATGTAATTAAAATGACAGAATTGTAGATAAAACGCATTCACTCAAAGGCACAGATAAACAAAATCGTTTTTTAGCCTAGTTTTAAACACTGCCAGTGTCGGGGTCTGTCTCACAACCTCAGGGAGACTGTTCCACATTTTAGCTCCATAAATAGTCCTGACTCTGGCACCAGCAGGAGGCTGGTCCATGTTAGTCCTGACTCTGGCACAGAGGAGGCTGGTCCATGTTTAGTCTGACTCTGGCACCAGCAGGAGGCGCCCTGTTTAGTCCTGACTCTGGACCGCAGGGGCTGTCCATGTTAGTCTGATCTGGGCACAGCAGGAGGCCGGTCCCTGATTTTCTCAGAGTCGAGATGGTTCATATGGACTAACATGTCCGAGATGTACTTGGTGCTAGCCATGGAGAAGCTGTATACAGCAGAGCTGCTTTGAAGTCTATTCTCTGAGCCACAGGGGGCAGTGCAGAGACCTGAGCCACAGGCTAATGTGATTAGACACTATACTTTGATTTTTGCAATGTTTTTTAATGATAAAAACCTGCTGATGTTATGGATTGATATGGCCGCTAAATACTTATACTCTTTTTTTGAGATTACCAAGATCTTTTTGTGTCTTTTTGAGGTCATTTTAATAGTTTTATTAATAACTATTACAATATACTTGATATTCTAGTTTAGCATATCTCCAAAACAACCAATTGCTATATTTCCATACATTTTGAGATATCCTCACCTAGTCGCAATAAAGTTGCCAGATTTGTTTTCTTTCTTTGTGCAGCATGTTTACTGCGACTCTCCAGAGCTCATGAACCTGCCTGCTTCCTCGATTACACCATACTCCAGGAAGTTTCTTTTTGTCCAAGATCTTCTCCAACTTGTTTCATTACCTGCATTACACAGGCCTCTGCTCTATATCTCTGGAATGATGGCACCATGTTCAGAATGTCATGAACCCATTATATAAGCCTGTGCTATTGTAGCCCCATCACGATCCCTCAGCAAGTGTTTATGCACGTCGCACTGTGAAAAGGTTGTAATAAATTCTTGTTTACAATGTGTGTCAGTTTGTACAGTTCTGCAGTGAGAGGAATGCTTTCACCGCGCAGACATACAGTATATAAGGGCCCGGGCAGGGAGTTCATACAATTATTGGCTGTTGGAGTCTTCTGGTGCAAGACGGAACACTATATAACGATGGCATAATAACTGACAGGAGACTTCACCTGAGAAGCTCTGAAACGCATCATGGAAATGTCAAAGATGTGAACAGAATCAGAATAAAGATTTATTGCAATTGCCATTATTACATGAAGGTTACATTCACACTTCCTTATTTGGTCTTAAATTGAGGCCATTTTAGTCCTGATGCCGTCTTGGTTTGGTCTTGTTCTAGTCCTTATTTAGTCCTGATCTAGTCCAAGTTTAATTTTGAGTTTACTTCTGGTTTAGTCCCAATTTTGATGTGGTGAATGTGCAAGTGTGAACCTATAGTAAAGTTCCTTCCTTATTTAGACTGATCGCCATTCAAATGTTATTGATTTGAATTGCTTAATTGCTATGACTGGAGAGCTGTTGCCATGACATCAAATTTATGAATAGGAAAACACAGAATTGAGAAGTTGGATTAAAAAAAGGCACTAATACATCAGATCCATAAGACTTTTTCAGACAGTCATAGTCGCATTACAAATTTGAGCATTATTGATTCACTTCATCCTCAGTGGTGCTAAGGTTAGGTACTGTAGCCACAGATGACCTGGGGCAGACTGAAGGAAGAAAGCCTGCTGAACTGCGCTATCAGCCCTCCTACCTCCTTCAATCACTCACACCCTTAGACTACTACTACTACTACTACTACTACTACTACTACTACTACTACTACTACTACCACATATATCAGCGCCTTTAAAAACTACATTTACAAAGTGCTTGACATCATTTAAAATACAACAATACAGAGTTCATTAATAGGATGTAGAATTTAGAGAGAGTGGAAAGAAGAAGAAAGAAGGTATTGAATAGATTGTTAGCAATCATAAACAATTAGCAATTTAGAACTTATAGTATGCAAGGAGAGTGAAGTGTCTTGCCTAAGGACACAATGGCATGATACTGACCTTACCCAAGGACAATCTCTGCTCAGAGATCAGAAGCAGTATAAGACAGGAGGACCATAAGCTACAACAGAAATCATATCATGCATGTTTTTGTATTTATTAGATTTTAAATATGCTCTTTAGTATCTCTGCTTTGGTATCTCATGTTTTGGAACTTAAAATAATGTATACAAAGAAAAGTACACATTACTTTCAGCCAGGTGTTCCCTCAACAGGATTGGTGTTAGCACTCCATCTACTGGCAGCAATGGGAATGGCCGTAGATAAAAAAAAATCAAACGCTAGCTTGCCCATGACATGCTAATGTAAGCACGCAGTTGTAATGGACTGATGTGATTTGATGGCAGAAATGCTCGAGATCCTTTGAGGTCTTTATGACGTTCATGCGATCCGGAGCTCCACCTATGTCACACAGTTTGGAAATGTGTGGAGTGTTTTTATGAGGGTCAGAGAAGGAGCAGAGAAGACGACTTTGTAAGCAGGATTAAGAGTGTTTTTGATGAGGTAACAAGATAATCACATAGTTAAAGTAAAAAGAAAATGCCTAGGCAAGGCAGGCAAGTTATATTTGTAGAGCACAATTCGTACACAAGGCAATTCAAACAGGAAAAAAATGCATTCAAATCACAAAGATATGGCAGAAATCACAATCTTAGTTCAAGACATAAAAGAAGAAGAGTGCAAAGAAAAGCATTTCAGTCATATGCACACCAAACAAACAGTTTTTAGTTTAGATTTGAACATTGCCAGAGTAGCGGCCTGCTCTCACATCCTCAGGAAGACAGATCCTATGTTTCCTCTAATTATTATCATTAATTAAACCATTTTTGGAACAAAAATGGGCGGGTACTGTTGAGCTGTTGTGTGATAGGACATTGTATAGCTATAGTATCGATCTAACGGTCCAAGAATGCCATTTGCATTGTTGTGTTTAGTGCATTATTCATTTCACTGTGATGTGATTCCAACGTTCCAACTCATTCTTCCATGCCACTTGGTCTTAACAACAGAAACTGGAGTGGGAAGTGTCAACAGGGCCTGACCATAAGAGTAGCAGTACAGGCAATGATGGCAACATTTCCCCTCCCCAGACGCTTCCTGCAGCAAAAAGAACAAGTCCAAGACAGATTTGTTTTTTATCTGCAATGACTTTTCAGACCAAAAAATGTCCCCAAGTTGGTGTCAAGGAGTTGCGCTTTCGAACACAAAAAATAACTGATTTAGCTATGGAATGCGAAATGGGATGTTGGATTGTGTGTGTGTTCCTTTTGTCCAGTTTCAATGCAAACGAGCCGTGCCCAAGCGAGGAATGCTTTGGGCCAGTTGCTCATGTACGCGCACATGCACAACTTATGTTAAGGCGCATTAGAGAAATAAAGAGAATAAACTCTGTTCCAAACAACAGTTGATCCGTGCAGTCCGTAAATCACACTCACGCCGGCACAAATGAACCAATCATGACCCAATGATTAAACAACAGCATGAGGCAGCAAGAGCAAACTTCTGTCGCTGCCGTAAGTTCTTACTCAAGGCAAGTGCTTTTTCCCTCTTATGAGTAACATCAGATCCAACGCACATGACATGACTCATAGACATCATTCTTGCTCGTGCACAAGCAATCGTGCCGCGCTTCAACCCACCTCGTCCAACCGTGCCAAAGTCTGAAGTGTGTGGCGGCTGGGAACGGATCGTTTGCACTCACACTGGGCAAATGTATGTGGTTACCTGTGCTCGGGCATGGTTTGATTGACCCAGTGTGAGCGTACCCTTAGTTTGATATTGAGATCCAAGATTAGGTTGCCTTCATGCGGTGTCATAAGTAACATCCTGAAACACCTGGAGTGTAGGACATACATAAATATATAATGAATCGCAACGGAAAACCAAGCCATAGTATTATCATCACTACATAATTGCAAATAATGATAATAATTACAAAGATGCACTGTGTATTTTGTCTCTTAGCTGTCTCCATGGAGATGTTACTACTTTGCCTGGAATTAATGTTTCACAGCATGACATTAAACGTATTTAACTGGCATTTATTCATAGGTGAGTTTATTGCTAAAAACAGCCATGAAAAACATGTATTCTTACTGTGAACTACGGAACCCGCCATGTCCCAGGACCGACTAGGCCCAACTTTGCTTACCTTCTGTGATCTGACAAGGGGTATGCCCCTATGTACTCGCATAGTCTTTTTTTAATTTATATTTTTATCATGTATATATATTTTAAAAATCAACTACAAAAAAACATAAGTCATACAAGACACACATTTAAATTATAGTACATTTGGTCCAGTATATTAGTCCCATTTTGTCCAGTGTTTTAGTCCCATTTTGTCCAGTGTATTAGTCCCATTCGGCCCAGTGTATTAGTCCCATTCGGCCCAGTGTATTAGTCCCATTTGACCAGTGTATTAGTCCCATTCGGCCCAGTGTATTAGTCCCATTCGGCCCAGTGTATTAGTCCCATTCGGCCCAGTGTATTAGTCCCATTTGACCAGTGTATTAGTCCCATTTGTCCAAGCTTTTTAGTCCCGATCGGAGGAGCCCAGGTGTTTATGCCCATTGGCATCATGTTATTTAAGTACCCATTCGACCAGAGTGTATTAGTCCCATTCGGCCCAGTGTATTAGTCCATTCGGCCCAGTGTATAGTCCATTTGCCACCAGTGTATTAGTCCCATTGACCATGTGTATTAGTCCCATTCGGCCCAGTGTATTAGTCCCATTCGTCACGGCATAGCCCAGTGTATTAGTCCCAATTCGGCCAGTGTATTAGTCCCATATACGGTAGACCAGTGGTATTAGTCCCATTTGACCAGTGTATTAGTCCATTCTGGCCATTCCCCATGCAAGCCCAGTGTATTAGTCCCATTGCCCAGTGTATTAGTCCATTTGACCAGTGTATTCATCGCATTTGACCAGTGTATTAGTCCATTCCGCCAGTGATATTAGTCCCATTCGGGCCATGCTATTGTCCATATGCCTAGTGTATTCGGAGTCCCATTGCGGAGCCCAGTGATATTAGTCCCATTTGACCAGTGTATTAGTCCCATTTGACCAGTGTATTAGTCCCATTTAGGAATCCATAACGATTTTAAAGATGTGCATTTTTTCAAATTAAGTCTGAATGTAATTTTGATTCTTCCAATGTCACTTATAATGTAGGTCCAGTTCTGTATTGTTGGTTCAGTTTGTGTCGTCCATTCCTTATGTTATGTCTTTCCTGCCACCAGAAACATGCTCCAAAGGTATCCATTTATTGGATCCATGGCAGGTGTTTTGAGGCCCAAGTACATATAGTGCATAAAAAGAAATAAGGAGCGCTGCTTTGGTGCTTAAGTGTCCAAAAAATAGCAATATTAAAACAAATGCGCAATATTTTTAAGCTTTTTAATTTTTTCATTAATTAATAGAGTGCCTTGGTTTTTTCTTGTCTTTGGGAATACTCAGCATATAGTACCACAATTTTATACCCAAATAGACAACTATTTTTTCAAACATATAGTGCATGTTTGAATAAAGTAATTAGCAATGTCAACTCCAAATTATGTGATTTTAAATGTAGATTCATTACTTTGTGCAGAGGCTGTTCACTATGGAGATTTCTCTGATCCACGTGTCCTTTCATTTCACCCAGAGCAATCTTAAAAGGACAAAAGTGTTGTTGACGGGCACTTTTCACCTCATGTTAATCTGTTAAATTGCTTGTTTCTTGACACAAATTTGTGGAAAGTCCACTTAGCACAGTTTGATGACAGTTTTGTTTCTTCAACTTTAGAGCATGTTTTGCTCTGTTGACGGGATCAACAGAAGACACATATAATTTTAAAATCTTGATGAGAAAATTGCAGGCTTAACAATGCTGCCGGGATCGTTGCGGTCTTGGATGAAACACAATGGACCCTGGGAGAAAATGGAAGATGGTAATGGCAAAAATGTTCTCATGCCGGCAGATGTCTCTCACAATGAACAAAGGATATTTGCAAGGTAATTATAATGATTATACTCCTCTTCTGCTTCCATTAAAATTAGCAGAGAAGTATTCAGCGACAACATATTCATTCTTATCATTGGTGTGAAATTACAGTAATTAGTTTCACTGTTAATCACAGGTAGTTAACAGTTTAATTTTAGCTGTGTTTTACTATGTTTGATGTTCGTTTGTCCACACAGACACACACAATTCAGCTTTCCAATACAGAATAAAATAGTCCTCTGATGAAATGACAGTTTGGAAAATATTGGCAAAATGTATGATATTTTTCTTTAATTATTTTGTCGATAACTATGTTTTTGCAATCCGTTTGAAAAAATAATGATGAAATGGCTTGTCAGAGCTTTATAAAACCCACTACACTTATCTAATTATAAACAATATACCAGGCATTCTTATCTATACAGCTTCAAATCAACTATTTCTGTTTTATCAATATTTATATAGTGCCCACCGGTGAATTACTTGGCCTTTTTTACTTGGTGAGGCTAATGAGGGCACGTATGCGTATGTATGCGTATGTGTGCGTGTGTATGTATATGTGTGTGTGTGTGTATGCATATGTGTGCGCGCGTGTATGTATATGTGTGTGTGTGTGTGTATATGTGCGCGTGTATGTATATGTATATGTGCGTGTATGTGTATGTATATGTGTGCGTGTGTACGTATATATGTGTGCGTGCGTGTATGTGTGCGTGTATGTATATGAGGATTGGATACAACATGAACTGCACATTTTCTGCATTTTCCTGCCCAGTGTTGGGTTTCCTGGCCAGTTTCACTAAAATAATGAATTTACTTGGACAGTATAGCTTGGCATTTAATCTAAAACATATTTTTTTCCCGAGGTTTTCAATTGGACAAAGTGGTGCTTTGAAATATTACAATAGATCTTAACGATGCCTTGTACTGAACAGGCTATCAAGGTTATATTTTCCTCATGTTTTGTGGTTCAATGTTAGAAACATTACATTGGCAGATGATTTGAGGACACATATACAGCCTGCAAACCCAGTGGCAGGTTAATTTGGCCAGTTTAAAGCTGTGGTACCTGATTTTCACACCGCAAAACCAGAAGTAAGTTTTTAAATCTGTGTAATTTGTCCCTCGCTTTCACAAACCCTTTGGCACATTGTTAATATTCACATGCATTCATTTTCAGCCACGTGCACATCTTTAAAACGGCTTTTGGCTCTTACTTCTGATGAAGCATTTCCAAAAGCCTCACAAATGTATGAAGCATTATAATAAGAGTGTAACATCAAGGGTTATTTTGCATTATAGTTCATACAAAAACTTTAGAGCAAAGGCCTATATGTTTATTATTTTGTTTATTAATGTTTCTTTTACTTCTTATTTTACTATCAATCTAACAGAAAAATCAATGTAGAATAGCAAGTCTTTATATCTTGAAGTTTGAAAACGACAGTGAGCTGCCACTCGGGGCCGCCACCAAAAGTTGGAGGCAGAGATAAAGTCTCTCGGAAGCGCAGAGCAAGTGGAATGGGGTGAAATAACGGTCACAGAAAAGGTCAAAGAGTTTAGCAGCTGCGAGAGATGAGCTCACTAAGAGGGGGTCTTAGCAGAAGGGGGGAGGTCCGGAATAACGATGAAGTTGTAGGTTGGTACAATTTACGTGTGCCAAATGTAAAGAGGCTATAGGACAAGTGGTTTTACGAGGGGTCAATATTCATGAATCAAGACACAATAAGAAGGCGTGCGACAGTCGGAGGTCGGCTTTTTCCTGCAGACAAATTGTCCCGGGTCGTTGGTGTTTGTCATCTCGCCAATAAAGACTCGTTTTGTACTGAAGCTTCTCAAGTCTGGATTTCGGTTATTCTTCACAACAAAGAGTTTTCTTCTTCACTTCCAGGTTGACAAGACATATACTTTATTATTGGATGCAGAAAGCGTGCAGTGGTCTCATTGTTGTGCTGCTATTACAATATACTCACAAAATACCCCATCTTTTGAATACCATTATTTTGATATACCAATGTTTTTCCGATGTTGTACCATCATTTCTTTAGAAAAAACAAAGCACCTTAAAGTTCCCGACTCTGAGACAGAGCTAATGCAAACACACTAATTTGTAATTCCAGCGTGAGGCTCCCATGTCGCCTCATTTTTCAAAGCTCTTCGGATCAACAGTGTCATTGATTTGGTGATTTTGTGTGTATGCAAATGGCTCCAAGGAAACCAGGGTGAATAGCAAACAGCCACAGCAGCTTGTAGAGGCCAGTTCACTTTCAGATCAGGAGGGCAGAGAAAAACAAATGGTGTCCTAACTTTAAAGAAGTTTTAAACTACGAGTGGTAGAGGGGATGTCTTACAAGTGGACAGATAGCGGTTCAATCCCAGCAACCCGCTCGTGTTCTTCAAGCAAAACACATTTGCGTGGATGCGGTGTTAACGGTGGCGGTCGCAGAGGTTGAGTTTTCGAGAAAAAAAAACGATTCAACTTTTGCTGTTTTGTACTTTGCCGCACTGGAAGTTCTCCAACGTGTGACAAATAAAAAGGTTCTAATTTTCACAATCATCACAATCGTTTGAGTCACAATATTGCTCTCATCAAGTGCAGTATTGTGAGAGACATTTCAGATTTACAAGCTCAGAACATGTACATATTCACTTTCGATGCTCAGGGGTCTCATTTATCAAACTTTAGCTGGATTCTTCTACGTACGGACAAAGCACAATCTTCCATGAACCTCCACTTTTAGAACTCATCTCTGAAAGCACTGATGCACCAAATTCAGATTTTTAAAGTGGAAAAGTCACCTACATATGCAAGATCCCAACTCAAGATCCCAATGGAGAACGAGGGAAAAGTCTAAAAAGCTAAAACATGCTCTAAACATGCTCTAAAGTTAGCGCTATGTTAACTCAAAAAACCGGAAAAAGGATTATGTCATATGGCGGGCTTCCGGAATAAGGCGAATTGTTCCCATTAGCTCTGAACGTTACAAAACGAAAATGGCCTTCGCTATGAACAGGCAAGAATCCGGATGTGTTCTCTAAAATATAAAGCGGAAATAACTTATTATCGGACATTCTTAAAACACACTCAAACTCGCTGACCATATATCGGAGGGAGAATCATTTGCTGCTGTCTTCATAATGAGATCCTGGTTTCTGTGTACAGCATTCGCTCAGAAGAGGCTGGAGCAAGTGGACCACGAGCTCCGGGAACAAAGGCACCTTTATAGCACTGTTCTGGTCAGAAGCAGAAATTAAAATGATTATTGACAATAGCGCTAATCAGAAAAGGCCTCCATTTGAGAAGACTCCTGTTTATCATTGTGGTTATTTCCTCACATTTTTCTTAGTTTTAATCTTTAATGATGAAAAAGATTATACAAATAAAAGCACAGCGAGAAAAAAAAATTGTTCATTGTGACAACAGATTCAGAAAAAAAATACAAATAAACATAACATTAAGACTTAAAGGATGTGTTTCTGAGGAGTATGCAAGCTTCACTGATGAGGCAGAGGCAGTTCCATTCATTCAGAAACACTTTTACTGTTCAAAAAGCAGTAAAAAGTGGAGAGAAAAAGTAACTTTATTTGAAAATCCTAGTTAAGATCAACCATGCTCATTTTAATATTCATTTCTACGTTAAGATAGCTTTAGTTCTAGTAGAAGTTGAGTCTTTCATGTTTTTTTTTTGGTGGTGAAAATAAAGATGGATGTGACTTCAAACACTTGATAATGAATTTCTCCACTTATTTTTCTTTGCTGATCGAAGACTTATCTTTATGCCATCTTTGTTTCATATTTTATTTTGATTCAGGAGAATGCAATTTCTTTTCCATTTAAATGCAATTTTCTTACTCCACTGACAGATCATTTTGTCTGATGAGAAAACAAATTGAAAACAGTCAAAATATCAAGTCAAAACTGAAAATATTCAGTTTTTGCTGCGCACTGGTAGTATTGTGTAGTATTATTATTATTATTATGTTTTTTTGTTACTTTTGGACACCTTAGCCTTGGTTTTACACATTCTATAACTTTAAAAGGTACATTATGTAACATGATGTACCTTTTATGGGGGAAACATTCATCCCCTACCATTCTCCCTGGAGATGTTACTGATTCGCAATAAAATGTATGGATGTCCCTAGAGACGAGCAGGGGGACGCAGCACGCAGTAAAAGCCCCTGTAATGCATATTGTTCTGTTTGACACTGTAACTTGGAACATTCCCAGCAAAGCAATACCTTCTCTTTGGAGACATGCAAGAAAACCAGATAATGTATAGTGTGTATCTTTAAATAATTTGCATATGTAAAAAGCTATTGAATGTAGAACATACAGTAGGTGTTGAAAATGTGCTTTATTGCGGCCTTCCGGCTATGACCCAAGTGTGACCTTTTACACTGCTGCACTTTTCTGCCAATATTTGCCTTTAAAATCTCCGTTTCACCCACAAAGCCTCAAGACGCTGTGAGAGATGACTAACATGGAGCAAACACGGAAGGTAAAAGCTTCTGGAGCTAAACAACGGACTGACGGACTGTGACCTCGGCGGAAAACAAACTCTCTCACAAGCTGAAGATGCTAACGTGGCGAGCGCAGCTTCTGAGGGGGGCGCCTCCTCAGACTCGCCATTTCCTCCGGGGCGGACGGAGGAGAGGAACGAGGTTATGGAGAGCAAGATTCTGGATTATGAGACTTTGAACTTGAATTTGTCTCCGGGACTAGATTTGCAATCCCCCCCTTTTCCCTTAAGAGAGAGCACGCCGTCGGGGTTAGAAAAGACGAGAAGCAGATAAGCCACGGGGCCTGATAATGTGGTTCCTTAACCTCCGTAAGAAGGAGCGTGTCATGAAGGTCGCAACAGTTAAAGGAGACCTGCAGTACATAGGAGCATTAACATCTCTGTGGAAGTTGGCCTGAGACAAAATCCTCCTTCTGGTTGCATTAGTTTACATAAAGCTGCCGACCTCAAGAGAAAATAAGTTCTACACAGACTAAAAAGCTGTTTTCGGGCTGCCCAGGGAAGTGGTGCATTGTTGACTTGTTGGTCACATGAACCTTGGATATTTTATACAAATCAATCGACTTTACAGCATGTTTTAGCGGCAAGACTTTTCCCTCGTTCTCAACATCAAACACGGAATAATAATAATAATTAAAAAAATAAAATACATAAATACATAAATACATAAATAATAATAATAATAATAATAATAATAATAATAATAATAATAATAATAATAATATATACTATTTATACACGTGTTAATTAAAACTTATTAAGGCTTATATTTGCTCCTATCATGATACTGGCTCACACAGACTTGTTTGAGATGTGCAGCCCACAGAAAAGTGTTGTCCTCGGAGACGCACACTCAGACAGGATGAAGAGGAGCTGTTCTAGCCTTTTCAGACTCTTGGGGGACCTCAAAACAGAGAAGGTCTGCGCTTTCCTCCTCCACTCCAAATATTCTCCAGGAGGAACGCTCATATTTCTGGATGGGAGAAGCTGCAGAAGGCCGATTTGAAAAGGAAATTTATTTTGAGCTGTGTAGGTTTTTCCAGCCTTATAGTGCTGTTGCCTGGGATCCAAACTGGTGCTCTCTGTATTTATTTCTATAAACAAGAGGATATCAGTCTGGTCACCACAACCCCCAACTCAAACAGATCAAGTTGTTTTATAACAGTGACTCATGGGAAAGTTTAACTGAGTCCTGTTGAATGCTAAAACAGTTCCCAATGAACATTTTACTAAATACATCATTTTAAGTTCTATGACGTGAAATGCCGAAGCAGAAGGTAGGGATGTCACAATATCAAATGTTAGTGTTACGTTTATGGTGAGAAAAAAAACATCCCGATTTAACGATTATTTGCGATTATTGAGACCAAACAACAGTGAAATCTTTTCATTTTCTTTCAGTCCCGTGGTCTGACTTGTGACTGTTCCTCAAGTTTGTGACCGGCCTTATGAAATTTTACTTTCTGAAAGACAAAATAAAGTTAAATGTGACAAAAACAGCCCGATAAAAAAAAAAAAAAGTTATTTACATTTGAGTCTTATTTTTTGGACGATAGATTGAACTTAAAAATACTTAATTTTGCTTCTAAAATGGTCACGTTTATAATTTTTTGGTTCTTACTCTTACATTGCGACCTGAATAATCACGATTATCGATGGACCGAATAATCATGACCCAAGAGCATGTTTAAAAGCCAAAAACAATGCAAATAATACGTAAGACGAGTCCTTCGAAATAATCACGAATCAACTGAACGTGCCTAGACTTTAAAAACACAGGGGGGCCCCACTCTAACACTCTATAACACTCTTTGTTCCTCTTTTACTACTACTTCGACAGCATCTTTTCACCGGCCGTTTTTCTGTTGGGTTAATAAAGTCCAATATTGCTGCTTCCTACATTATAATAACTAAGTCGTGCAGAGACAAAGCATATTTATCTCACAGGTAAAAAGACATAAGATTGCTTTTCTCCTTTCTGCTGCACATTACACCCCCCGCTGAGCAATCAATGCGCCTCCGTCACCCGTTACAAGCAGAAAATAGACTCCTGAAAAGCTTTATCGACTTCGGCCGTCAACTATGAAACAATAAATCCGACCAGCGGGAGTAAAACGGAGGCTCCACCAATGAATTCTGTGCTTTTTTAAAAATGTAAATTCTTCACAGTCAGCATAACATCTATTTTGCTATCGAATGGCAAAATTAAGTAGTAATTGCGTGGTGATATTATGTGAATATTATGGTTAATTAATGAGGCATGAACATATTTTGAAGCCCTGTTACTATGACCATTACTACCAAGAAAATACGTGACATTTTGATGAATAATTTGCAGTCTTCCCACAGGGTCAGGGTCGTATTACCATGAACTATAGAATGACGGCTGTGTTCTGGTCCGGTCCCTTGAGTAATTACCACTGAATTACCGTGTTCACATTTTTGGTCACAGTAAAACATCGGTTGGCCAAATCTTAAAACATACAATAATAAATACTGGTTAATATTCAAATGTCAACCAGGCAAGGCGGATAATCAATACGTGCGCGCGTGTGGAACCAGTAGGGACCTTCTGGTTAAATAAAAGGTTCAGAAAAAATAAAAAATAAATTAAAAAAATATATATATATACAAACCACAAAACGCTATATTCACCTTGTTCCGCCGGCTTTTTCCTTTTTTTTTTTCTCTTCTACTTTTGGCCCTTCCGTTGTTTTGGCACTTCTGCTTGGGCAGGGATTCTGTTCGCTTCAGTGGAGAACAAGGTAAAAGGCTTGCAGCTAAAATACGTTATAAAATAGATTGATTTGTGCAAAACGTTTTCAATTTTCATGCGCACCAACAAGTCAAAACTGCCAAACTGCCAAACTGCCAAACTGCGCCGTTTCTCTGGGCAGCTGTAAAGACGACGCTGCGGTCTGTGCAGAGGACCCTTATTTGCTGTAGAGATGGAAAACAAGCGGACGGAGGGACACAATTCATGGAGGCGCCCGTGGCCATTTTTGGAAAAGGTGAGGTAAAAATAACAGATGCGACATTAAGCTGGGGACACACTGCACAACTTTCCCAGTAGTGAGAGATTTAGAATGTTGAGGAGGGTCCACACTACACGACTGAAGACACCAACATAATACACTCACTAATCCACAAAAACAACTTTAAAGTCTATAATCAGTAAACAGCACAATTGATTAAAACCTTCTTTAGACTGCCGTGGTTCATGACTTTTCATGGCGTTGTAGCGTTGGCACTGGCAGTGATGCTAACTTACTCTGGATGATCTAAAATCTATGCTAAAGAAGTTACACATGTTTTCCGTGGATTTTATCAGAGGAAAACCTGTGCCATTTGGATCATTTATGAGGCAGACGTGAGCCACACGAGGGCAGATCGAGAAGGAGGGGTGAACGACCTTTGTTTATCAGTTCAGCTCTGGTTTTAGGCGTAAGATCAGTGCCTGTCCCCTTTCTGTATTATTAACCAGATGTTTAGGCATCTCGCTGTGTCAAGAGGCTCACTGTTGTCATTGTTCTTTCTGTTCTTTCCGTTTGCCAGTGTCTCCTCAGCTCCTTGTCATTGGCCACTAGGCTGTGTGTGTGGGTAAGTGTCAGTAAACATGCCGCTGCACCGGAGCACGGCCAAAACAATCATGATCTCATTCGAACATGTCTGAATGACTGCGACCGGAGTCTGGTTGGTCGCATCTTGCCGCGGCCCACACTTTGCGATTCGGAAGGGAGTTCAGTCTTAACTGGTCCACACAACGAGACTGAAGAAGCTGCGAGTGACTTTCCACTAGAGAGGACTGAGAGAGCCTGGCTAAAGGTCGTGTAGAGTGTCCTCAGCTTTAGTCAGGATGAAACTTCAGCAGGAAACTATTAAATGCATGAAGTGACCCATCTTCAATTCTGGAGGCTATCGATTTTGGCATTATTTAAACTTTTGCGCACAAATTGGGTCAATGTGGCCATATCCATACACAAAAATCAAGTATTTTTAAATTACCCCATATCGCCTCTTCCATCT
Organism: Chaenogobius annularis; assembly: GCA_015082035.1. Lineage (NCBI taxonomy): Eukaryota > Metazoa > Chordata > Actinopteri > Gobiiformes > Gobiidae > Chaenogobius > Chaenogobius annularis. The sequence continues at coordinate 166,541 of BJKM01000658.1, forward strand.
TAGCTCTGCTTCCTCTGTTATAGTTGCGCACTTACAAAAAAAGATTAAAAAAAATTTCCGAATGTGGGCCCATAAAAGAGGTCAACACGACAGATGAAGACCAACTGACCACACATGGGAAACGTTTAAACTGGCTGATTAGACCAACTAATAATACAAAGGGGGATGACAAGACTAGCAGTAGCAACAAAGAAATACTTACATAACTCAAATTATCTTTAGCTTGCGTCAAATTCTATATTGCGTACAAAATATGCGAGCAAAATAATGATTAATACAGTCACATATAATACAATTGAAATAAACTTTCGCCTAAACCCCGCCCCCCCTAATCGGCCTGCCATGGTTCAGGCCATAGGGTGGAGCCTAGCCTGGAAATCCCGCCCAGGGCTGGATGAGTGGCAGCTCCTCAGTGTGGGGCAGGGGCAGCCATCACAATGCACTTCACCCTCAACTTTATTGATTGTTTAAGAGTATATTTTGGTATATTTTGGTCTCTTGAATACATATAATATACATTTTTGAAAAAGCTTTTTGTGGCCATAAATTACTTTAAAGTGGAGCGTCAGGCTTATTTCTCGCTCAGTAACCTGGACGACAATACAACTGACTCTTAAAAAAACAAACAAACTTTGGGTTTGTGCTTGCGTCGTAGTAGTTTCCCCGTCAGATGTTTGAAGATCCTTTTGCTCTTATTGTGAATCCATTTATTTCTTACACCGAGAGGCTCTGCGTAATATGCTAATGTCGCTCTGGTACAATGACTGGAGGTGCCCCCACTTCACAATAACAAAGAGCCATTGTTCCTCGCTGCTGAAGTCGCTTGATCAAGGCGAGCAGCAGTGAAAAGTGCTGACAACAAGGAAGCGGAAAGTTCACAAATTATCAGAAAGTTAAAACCCCCGTTATGTATATTCTCCCCCAACAATTTGGCAAACTATTTTTCAGATGACGCGCTTGGAAAATTCACAAAACTAAAGGTTCTTGGCGTTCCACTTGACAACAACAACAACAACAACAACAACAACAACAACAACAACAACTGTCTGAATGAGAAAATGGGGATCAACAATACATCAGTGCTATTCAAAAATACATATATACTTGTCTATGTTTATTCTATGTTTCCCCAAATCTCTGTGTTCCAATGTGATATTTCCGGACGAGTCAAATCAAATGTTTACACCGTCATCATAAAAAGTAAAATGTATTATATTTACTTTTTCTCGTTGCTCAACATACAATAAAACAAGTCTATTTGCCACAGGCCAGGGGGAAACAACGGCTGTTTAGATTTTGGCCGTTACAAAAATACAACACCCACCGCACATTATTGAGTGCGTTATGCTGATATTTGTTCTGTTTTAGCATCAGATATAATGCCAGAAAGATCCAGATTTTTTTTTTTTTTTACACAAATGGCTTTATGGATCTCGAGCAGCAAACTAGGCAGAGGCGACAGAGGGTGCGCTGTCCCTGCTGTGCATATCTTTCTCTCACTGAGAAAGAGTGTAAATCCATGTTGCACATGTACTGCCAGACAAATGACTCATGTTATATTTGTAGGCTGCTGTCAGGCGCCCTACAGACCAGCTCCATCAGTCCCCATGCACTCCCTGTTGCTGCCAAAGTAACTGTAGCACTGTACTTTTGCACCACGGGGTCATTCAGCATCCCTTGGGTTCAATTATAGTTCAGAAATGACGTCAGCCTTAGTTCAACACGCTGATGAATTCTTAAAACTCCCTGTCTCCCCTGGTGGTGAAGGGGACTCTGGGCTAAAAGTGGGTTCCCTGAGGTCCTAGGTACGAAATATGGGTAAAAATTGCATAAAAACTAGAAAACATGAAGTAGTGCTGTGTGTGCCGATGCCAATTGAACCTAACACAGCAGAGGCAGCACAGGTGAGAAGGGGGAGTTAAACCGCTAGCGTAACAGCAGAATTGTGGTTTACATATTTAAATTTTTTCAAACAAAGTTTAGACAATAATCTTTGCCCTCCTCTACTCCTCAGGGGTGGACGACTAAGCAAGTTGCTGCCCGAGAAGAAGATACATTACTTCAGCGGGAGCAGCAGCTTGAGACCGAGGCACAGCAACAAATGGAGGGGCCGCTTGAGCGTCTGGCCCTTGTGCCAGCCAAGCATGGCCATCCTGTTTAAAGGCGTCAACAACTCGCACACAGAAAGGGTGATCCTCCGGCCTTGTGGAACGCCGGGTTTTTGGCTCTGGGACCAAATATGGCCTCTCCAGGTGGCTAGGTCCAGGCTTGGAAAAAAGCCTTGTTTAATTTTTTTTGAATGAGATTTGTGAAATTATATATAATAATGCATTCATAATGTATGAAAAGTAACAGTAATTAAACATTTCATTATGGCTACCCCCATGTCCTTTTTGAAGGCCGCCAAACTTCTAGGGGGTAGAGATGGCAAGTTCCTCCACGAGCGCGAGTTCCTCCACCACTGATGGTATTCCTCCCGAGCCTGCAGCTTCTCTGCTGGAACTTATTCCCCTTTTGCACTGAGCACGCTGGCAACACGAGGAGTAAACACAGGCCGCTATCTCCTCCCACGTCTGCTTCATCTATAATAAAATATGTCAAGGGAAACTTGCCTATTTTGCTCTGTAATTTTTTAGGAATTGGCTACTAAGCAGCCAGATGTTCTTAGGGAGATCATCTCAAATAGAAGCCTATAAAAGTGTGACAATCTGTGGTGGGACATGAAGGGATGACATATATTGACATATAAGTATACTGCCATAACGGCATACAATTTATACAATTTTCATTATGTTTTTTACCAACCACAACCCACGAAGCGATTGGAATAGCACTCTCGGCAGTGTAACAGCAGCCTACAACAGTCGCCTACATCATTTAAGTGTTGATTTTTCAACAGTCGGCCTAAATAAACTTATTTTACTTTATTTACAGTGCATCAAGAAATAATTGACTTTTTCCACATCTCGTTATGTTACAGCATTATTCCAAATGGGATTAACTTCATTATTTGTCTAAACATTCTGCAAACAATACGCCATAATGACCATGTGAAAAAGGGTTGTTTGAATATTCACTGCTCAATACTTTGCTGAAGCACCTCTAACAGTATTTACAGCCTGTTTTTGACTATAATGCTTGCTACACCCATTTATGGGCAGTTGCTCCCATTCTTCTTTGCAGATCCTCCTAACCCCAATTAGCCATTTTCAAATCTTTCCTGAGATCTTCATTTGGGTTGTATTCAGGTGAATTTTTTTAAAAACTGTTAACTGTAGGACCTTATATAAACAGGTGTGTGCTTTTCCAAATCATGTCCAATCAAGTAGAAGCATCTCAAGGCTGATCAGTGGAAAACGACATTTTGAGTGTCATGACAAACGTTGTGAATACTTATTAAATGTGCTTTTATTTATTTTTTATATACATTTGTAAAGAATTCTTACTACCTTCTTTCACAAAATGTGGAAAAAGTGAATGAATCCATTCCGGATGCACTGTATGTGGCATCAGTGGGACAGGGGGCTTTGGCGAAATGTTGCTCTTTTGATCAGTGCCTGCGCTATGAGCTGCATCAACGTGACAAGATAGGGCCCAAAATATGTCTTATGACTTAGACTTTTAGGGGCAAAGCGGAGTTTTGACCCCAGTCCGTGTAAGTTCAGGCATCAACTCGAATGGTATCTATCGTTAGTGTCAATCATGTTGTTGCTCCGACAAGTATTGCATCTTGCCCAAATGTGGTCTGTTGCTTCTTGTTGAGTTCCCTGAATTGGTCACTGCCTGCTGCGAGGGGCTTTTCTTGGCTTTTCCTTTTGAATTGAGAGTAATCTGGGTCACATACTAAACTGGGTGAGCATTTCCACACATGGCTGGTAGTATTTAGTTTTTGGAGCGGCTGAGCTGGAGACGGTCCAGAAAGCGCCCCCCGGCTGAGCGCTGACAGACTGCATGTGTGGGACCTTTGGCTTCACCGTGACTTACAGAACAGAAAAGAAAATTTTATTTCCACACTGACAAAAATAAAGTCTAAAATTGACCATCCATATGACGCTCCCCTTTTCCGTGACTAGGCACAAGTTTGGACAGTATAAAAATGGTGTAATTTTTCTGTGGGAAAACAAATACATTTATTATAAGTAGTAAGTTAAAGTGAGATTGTGGGATTCACAGACCATTCAAAATTCACACTTCATTATCAAGCGGAACATTCCAGGCAAAGCCCTAACATCCTCATGGAGACAAGAGGGACAGAACCACCACAAAAAATGCATAGAGCAGGGGTCCCCAAACCTTTAAAGCCGGGACCCCCAAAATAACCAAGAAACTGACTCGGGACTCCCACAGCAAAATTAAATAGATGTCTGTATTAATTTCAAGTTTTAAACCATTTAAAATAAGGCTTAATTATATTTATTTTAGTAGTTTATTGTGTTGTCTGACCCAATTTCACAGTTTTCAATTAAAAAGAGATTAAATACAATGTCGACCCCCACTTTGAGAACCACTGGCATAGAGCACCTTCAAAAGGTTAAAATGTAAAAAAAAATGTATTTCATATTTCAGACACTTTAGCATTGAAATTTAAATCCTGAGAGTATACTGTATATTGCGATAAAGCATTGCAACTTTGACAGTTATTCATATAACAAGTCAATGTAACCCCTCAGTTGTTCAGGAGAGGTCCGTGGTAGAAGGTTTCAAAGGTTTTCATCTGGGATCTCATTTCAAAACTTTTTAAAACTTTGTGGAATTCTGACTAAAAATCACAAACTTCCTCAAAGTGGCAGTTTTAAGTGAGACTCTTCTGTTGACAGACGCTTCGATGACTGCATTGTCTTTCGAATCTCCAGCAGGGTTTGTGCCCCGGACCACACGTACCCCCGTCAAGTTATCTTTTAATGTAATGTATGTAACATGCATTCTTTATAAATGAGACCCTTGACACTGTTCTAGAAATCATGACGTCTCGACTTAGAGCTTGCAAATACGTCATTCGCATTTGACTGGTTTGATTTCTGCCAAGGTCTAATGAGGCTATTGTAGATTGAGGGGAGGTTGTATATTAGACCACCATTGCAATTTTTCCCCAAATTGATATAATTTACATGAAATAGATTGCACTAAATGACAAGAATTCTCCCTGAAACACCTAGAAACTGGTGGTACTGTATTTGTCGCAGGGATTCTGTTCCTGTGTGGAGCTTCCTCTGGAGAATATTGACTCATTGGCACACGTCTCACGCTCTGTGCTGCTGCTCTGGAGTGTGCCCGCTCCTCAGTCTCCTGCGCTCTGCTGTTTTAACCCCGCACCCGGCCCTGTCCATGCTGCGCGCACGCCATGCCACTCAACACACTGTTTGTTTGCTTCTCATCGTTCTCCACTTCCACTGTCTTCCTTCGGGCTCCCCACAGGCCATCAGACATCCACAGCTGCCAGGGACGTCTGAGGGCATCTAAGGACACCTGGGACTGAGGGGGTGGTGAAGAGACGTTTCCGGGATGTTTTAATGGTGCACTGTATAGTTTTTCTGTTGAAAGGTGTGCCACTTGCTTGTTTATGTATTTATTTGCATGAGATACTGTTTTTTAATTGTCTGTGCAATCAAACGAAAATGGAATTCTGTCAACTGGGAAAAAGTTTTAAGAGTGATCCCTGTGGTTTGGTTGTTTTGGAGTAGCATTAATTTCTTTATATGGCATTCTTTGGTTACTTTGTGTTGTTTCAACTGCTTTGAAGTTTATCCTCAAAAAGATGTCTTTGTTGTCTGTCTTCTAAAAAGGGGACGTGCGCGTTTTTATTTATTTTATTTTTTAAACGAAAAGATTAAACATAAAACACAGAAGAGAAACAGCACTCGTCCATTTCCAAATAAATCCCAAATGTCATTTTTTCCCCATTTGTCAGATTTCAGTCCAGACTTTGATCATTGGTGTGATTTGTTTCATCCATTTCTTTGTGATAGCCTTTTTTCCTGCCGCCAATAGTACTTTCCAAAGGTATCCATTAATTGTGTCCTTGGCAGGAGTTTTGAGGCCCAAGTACATAGTTCTAAAATTGAGAGGGATAGCAGGGCAGGACAGTCCCAGAACACGTGGTAGTGGTTTGCCTCCTGGCTGCCACAGTTAGCATTTCCTTGTGAATAATGTGCACTTTGTAATTGTGTTATTAAAAAACATGACACATTTTTCCAATAAAATTCCCTCCAGACATGTAATTTTGAGGTTCTCCACTGGGATGTACACACTCTTTCCCACGCTTCGTCTGACAAAATAAGGCTACTTTCATTCTCAGATTCGTTTTAAATATATTTAGTAGAGTAGCTATGCATTGATACAATTTAGATATTATTCCCCGTGAAAGTTCAGATTTTTTAGCCTTGATAAAAAAAGATTATAATGGTCTTTACTTTGTATTTCTTAGTTATAATAACTCCTTATTTTGAAATACATATAAAAGTCCTACTTCTCCAAACATTTCAAAGCTCTTCATTCACAATCTGGTGGAACACTTTTACACCTTTTGTTATCCAGACCCTGAATCTCAGGTCAGTTCTATTTGGTGCAAAAATGTGATCAAACCAGTTTAAGATTTTATCATCTTTGTTTACTTTGTATGTTTTGATTGGCGTCTTTCGTAAGCACAGATTTCACCCAGGGATTCTTAACTTCCTCCAAATGACTCAAATGAAGCCTGTACAGGAAACCCCGGCACAGCATTAATCTCATATTTTTTTTACCATTGAGCTTCATATTCGGTCGCCAGTAAGAGAGAATAACATTTTATTTTTATTTTTTCGGCCCAATATCACAAAGGAAACGCACCACATTGGGTATGGAAATATAAACGCTACATGTTACTCTGAATCCACCACTGTCCAAACGTGGTGGTGGACAGAGAAGCCGTTCATAGTTGATGGAAGGATGGATGTATATCTTTCTTTCCGCTTCACAATTGTGTGCTGCTTTGTGTTGCTCTTTCATAAAAATGCTAATAAAATGTATTTAAGTTTGTGGTTGTGATCTGACAAAATGTGTAAAAACTTTTGCAAGCCCCTGTAGTTCACCTTACAGCGGCTGCGTCCTCCTAAGTCCCCGGTTCATCTCACCAGATCACACATCCTCACTGTCTGCTGCTCTACATGCACCGCGTGTTCAGGCTCCGCCAGAGGAAGGTGTTATCACTCTCCTGCTCATAATGCTGCCTAAAATCACCCCAACTACATCTTTTATTTACACGTTGGAAGCCCATATTATGGAAGAACATAATTTAAAGCCAACGTCATGCTGGTTTAAAGGCTTGCTTTAGCTTGACAACATTGCATCCTGCTGTTTATGTGTAGAGTCAACACATGCTGGGCCCAACTCAAGTCCTCTTCTATCAGCAAAAAATATGAAGAAAATACTGGTGAATTATTAAACTATATTGGAAATGGAGGTTAAGATGTAGCTCTAGTAATTGAATTGCATAGTTTGACCCATCTAGTCATTATGGTATTCGAAATATGCATTGGGGCTAACAATTAGTTCTTATATCTTTCTTTCAACAAACCCAAATTAGAAGTTGGCTAATATAGCCAAGTGAGCCATTAATTATCATTTAAAAATATGATGATAAATCAAATTTAATTTGAAGCTGCCCAAGCACAAATCAATGGACAGACCAAAAAAAAAGAAAGACAATTCAGTTCCTCAAAGTAGACATGGAGAGAGGTGGTAGAGTGGTTAGCACTTTCGGCTCACAGCAAGAAGGCCACAGGTGCCACCAGGCCTTTCTGTGTGGAGGTGCATGTTTGTCCCCCTGCCTGGGTTACACCCAAAACACACTGCATGAGCATTTTGGAGGAGAACGGCAAGAAAAAAACATTTCACTTGCACTTCCACTTCAGCAGATCAGAGTTTGAAAACGGCACGCCAAAGCGCCACGCAGCTGTGAGCCTCAGGTCACAGCCGAAACCGCTCATCAACCCAAAACATGCTGCAAGGGTATTTTTCCGGCTTGAGGCTCGCGGAGTGAAGCAGTTTTCATGCACGGATGATCAAAAAGAAGACTGGCTTGGATTTTTTTTTTCTCTTTCAAAGCGTCTGGAGTCCTGCGTCTGACCTAACCATCCCACAGAGATGGTGAAGGTGAACATATTAAGCAGCTTAGGCTTTGGCAGACTGGCTCTATGGGCTGTTGTCTTCTCTAAACTTTACCTTAGAGAGGACAGCAGCTACAGTCACTGCTCTCTCTCATTGGTAGATTCCTGTTAGCTTTTGCTTTTTGTTTGGCCTTGTGGGACTGGTGGTCCTGTTTTCTTTGGGTTTAGGTTAGTTCTTTTTGTATTTTTGGTTAGAGGTGTCAGCACTGGCTTCCACGGCCCTGTGTGGGTTGGCCAGGTGTGTTTCACCTTTTTGTTCTGTTTTGTCAGCCCACCAGGTCCACCTTTCAGTTGTTACTTCACAGGATTCCTTCCCTATTAAAAACCTAAAAGAAAAACATTAGAAGAAGAAGAAACAAGAAGTTAAAAAAATAAAGTGCAGCATGTGTTAAGCACATGCATCAGCACACACTAAACTAACTCTTAAAAAAGGCTTTAAAACAACTCTTGGGGCGCTTCAAAGAGGATTGTTATCTGCAGATTACTGATGAAAAGCGGAAGTTGGCACAAGGCTGTGTGAGGAGAGGAAAGACGGTGGTTTGAGCATGTTATTATTTGTTTAGCGAGAGACAAGAGTTTTTTGTGCACGGAGAGGAAAGCAGAAGAGGAGCAGATGCTTTCTCTGCCTCCTGCAGTTCTCGTCCCTCTCGTCCCCAAGTTTCAAGCGCTCATTCTGTCAGTCACAGAGCAAAGATCTGTCTGTACTCACTGCAGATATGAAGAAAGCATGTGTTTTCAGACCTGGAGCTGCATCCCAATTCAACAACTTCCAACCAAGGCACGCTCAGAAGATAATGGAGTCGCCTATTTTTCCGTGCAGCAAAATGTTCCTATGTGCCTTGGCCTTCACTTTTGTCTTTTGTGTTATGTAATAAGTTTGTAGAGAGTCATAACAAATGTATTCCCTCATCAATTGTTTACTTCAATTAGTATCTTTTTTTCTCGTTTTGTTTTTGAAGATTTTCTGATTTTCTGAGTACTTAATTGGACAGGACAGTTGGAGAGAGCAGAGTAGAGACATTCGGCAAATGGTCATAGCTGGGAGGTGAACCCACAATGCAATGTAACAACTACATGCTATGTGGGTTGTGTAATCCCTCATTTGTCCAAGAGTGGTTTGAAAGAGGTGTAAAGAAGGCATTTTTATAAAAAAGAAACTCTTTTATAAAAAGCAACTTTTTATAAAAAAGAAACTATCTGGGTTAAGATACAATTGGAGTTCTCTTTAGAACTGTGTTCTCACATTGTGGCAGAGATCACGCTACTCAAACAACAAGGTACTTGGCAGCTGTGTGAGAGAGGTCAGCAGAGAAATGGGGAAGAATGAGAAGAAACTAGACAAGTAGGTGAAGAAAGTCAGAGCTGGTTCAAATGAAAAGGTAAACGTATTTGTCAAGTGCAATTCTCTTTATAGAATAAGAAATGATGCATTCAAATTACAAAACAAACTAATAAGAACTTAATTAATCAATACAAAACTTAAATTGATTACTCTCCCTTTGGTCATGACTAACCTAGTTCAGGGCAGTATACATTTCTGGCTCCTCAGACCAGTACCTTCAGATTGAAAAATGTCTCAATTTCCAAAACATTGCCCAGACTACTTTTGAAACATTTTCAACCATGGACCACTAACACCAATACACCGCCGTCTCAAAGTTGTAACGATGAGATTGAATGTTTCTGAAAGAAAAACTCAAATTTATGATTCATAAATGTTGAAACTTATCATTATTATTGATTTCCATGCTAATTTTATGGCACCACTTTCTGAAGCTACTGTGTAAAATATTTTGCGTTTTTTTTATACATACGGCTAGAAAAGATGTTGAACTTTCTGCTCATTTTTGTTTCATGTGAAAAGGCCCAGTAAATACAGAGATATGAATCATAAACCAGCTAATCAAATCTGCAATCTGACAGTTAAACAGCAAAATGATGCCCTGTCACCGCTTAGTTTGCAACAAATTGTCCATGGAATGCATCTTATCTGTGAAAAGCCATGCAAATTGACTTCTTTACTCCACACATTCTGAAGAAGCACCTTTTTTAAATGTTATATTTTAATACCTACATTAAACAAATGTTCCAAGAGATTTATCCCAAATAGTAAAGTGGAAATGCCTGACTGGTAAAAAGTGCAGCTTTAAGGGCACTTACTGTACATTCTGCGTGGTGCTGAAATGTCACGTTACAGTTTGACATTTTCTCTGCAAACTGCGACGACACTTGAGTGATGTGACCAAACAGAAAATGTTATCTAAAGTACCTGTGCCACGCTCCGTAATTCTTGACATTTGGACGATTTAATATTTTGCCCGATTTGAACCTCTTCTAAAAACCTGTCAAAAACTCTGCAGTGCAATCCGCAGAATCTCTAACACCATTAGAGGCGGCCAACAAATGGAAAAATCGATTTGCAGCTTTTTAAACTTTTACAGAAAAAAAACAGGCTTGGAACGCAGCAAGGCTCAAGTGTCCAACATCCTCGGTTGGATTAAAAAGAAGTGCTTGTTCAATATGTTAGCCCCATTGTTCAAAATAAATCTGATTTTTTAAAGAGAATGTTTTGCCTGAATCAATTCCACGTCACCGCCTGACATACAAGGCCGAAAACTGTGGATTTGATTCAAAATGTTTATTTTTCAACTCTTTCTAAATTCAAAAGGATTGTAATTCTGACATTGTCGTTCCAGCACTGTGTAACTTTGGAAGAGATGCTTTGTGTCAATGCTTCACAGTATGGCATTACATTTGACCAGCCCCATAGAGACAAGCAGGTGGCAACATCAGGCCAAGTTACAGACAAGATCTTTATCTGAGCAGATAGTCACGCTGGACAACGTCAGTGTAGCCTCCAGTTCTACTGTAAGAAACATTGGAGTCTTATTTAACCAGGAGCTCTCGTTCAAAGCACATATAATCAAGCCTGTAAACAATTCCCATCTGCATAATATAGCTGAGATCAGAAAATCTTGTCTAAAAGCGATGCTTGTCCATGCATTTGTTACATCTAGATTGGACTACTGTCACTCCCTGCTCGCAGCGTGTCCTGAAAGCTTCATAAAAAGCTTTCAATGGTTCAAAATTCAGCGGTAAAGATTACTAACAGGACTCCAAAGCCGAGGACACATTACGCCGGTGCTCGAGACTCTTCACTGGCTCCCTGTTGAGTTTAGAATCAAATTCAATTCTACGCTGCCCTAAGACCAACTAGCTGGATCTCTATCCTCTGCTTCCTCCTACTTTCGATCAACAGTGTTTAATATTAATATCACTTTAGTCTGTTCATTGCTTTTCACATATTTTTCTTCTCTCCCACTTCCCCGTGGGAGTGGAACAGGCACATCGATGACCTGTGGATCCAGATTGCTCTTCATCTGCCTGGAGAAACAGGGACGGGCCTACTCCAGGGACGGTTCTTCATCTGCCTCGGGGAACTGGTTCTCCTAGTGAGTGGGTCCAGCTTCACTGTCTATCTGCACTGTGGAACTCCTCGAGGTTTTACTTTTTCCCAAAGAGGTTTGGTAGTTTTTTCTTGCCGAGAAGGAGGGTCTAAGGACCTTGGGACATTTGCCTAAGGACATGGGATTCTGGAACATTGCCAAGTCCCTACGAACATTGTTTGATCTGCTCTCACTGTCGCCCTTCGAGGCAATCGCTCTTGTGATTTCGGACATGACAAAAATAAAAAAATTGGAACTTAAAGAAGTTCAAACAGGTGCTTGAATACTTTCACTTCTTGGCAGATAATTTATGTGGTACTTTTACTTACCAGTAAGTATTTTTTTGCTCCTGTAACTGTAGTTTTGTCCAAGTAATAACCCAAAGGAACACATGTGGATAAAATGTACTCAAAATTAACCAAACACAAGAATTGCAGAAAGATCCACAAACTACCAGAAGGAATTTGCGCACGACCAGTGATACCACAGTTTGAGAACCACAGTTTTAAGCCATTGTCTAGTAAAACCTAAGCCTAAGATTTGAAGTGAACCCAGAACTTGCCTGAAACCTCGAGCTTTTCTCAGGCTTCTCCCAAGTTATGGAACAATTTTCCACCGAACATTAGATCTGCAGTCTCTTAACATTTTAAAGAACCACTTTCTTGCGCTGGCCTTCAATAGCTAGGAGCTGAATCGCACTTTATGTCGGAAATGTTCTTGTTTTTTTATTTAATAGTCTGTTCTCGTGCTCTTTTCTTTTCTGTTGCATTGTATTTAATTATTCTATGCTGCTCATGTTTTAAGCACTTTGGACAGCACTGGTTGTTGTACAAATACATTTTACTTTGACCTATGATTTTGCTTACTTATAAATAAACAGATAAATAAATAAACCCAAACCCAAATTGACCTTTTTGACAGACTTTGGCCCAAATGGGACCGATGCAATACACATCGCTGCCCACACAGAACAGTGGATGATAAAAACCTTACATTTCACAACATATTAAAGATATTATCAGAGATTATTTACTAGATTCTGGCTTTATTAGACACAGTATACCGTTAAATAGGCAAGAAAGAAAGAGGTGATGATGTCAGAAAATGTTCATTACAAGGGCTATTATTCACAACACCGGGAGAGGCCCGCTGGCAGGCATTGGTCCTACACTCAAGCCAAAGGTCAACTTGCATCTGATCTTGTGAGAATGAGATGGATTCGATATGAAGGATCCTTGTAACGCAATTGAATGAGAACAACTCAGACTGGACTGGTATAATGTTGGAACCTGAAACACACCATCATCTTGTGCCACAGTTTTAACAGCACAGAGGTGACGTTTATTTGTGATTTGGGTCCGGTTTTATTGCTTCTTACAGCTCCTGCAGCTCTTATTTTTCTACATTTAAAGCATTTTAAAGTTGCAGGTTACAATACGCTCTGCAGCCTCCCAGAGCAGCAACAGCTTTGACCAATGTCCCCCCTGTTAAATATTGAAAGGCCACAGTAATGGCCTCTTTTCCACTCGCAGTGGTAACATAGATGTTACTATATTCTAACTATAGCAAGGTCAAAGGGTCAAACTTAAACATTCTAGCCATTTTTATCACCAAATATATGACAAAATGTATTGAACTTTTACTGAAACATGAAAATGATTGAAATAGAATCCATATCATAACCCATGCATTTATAGAAAACGTATTCGTTGCCTTCCTAAGAGCTAACTGCATTCCCTGACGTTTCACTGTCCCCAAACACAGCGTTTAATGTCTTGCTATAGCCACGTTGCATAATCCCGCCCTCATCGGTGTTGCCAACAAATGACATTCAAGTTTCAAAACACTGAGAAGCCGAGGAAAAACCCCCAGTTAACAATCTCAGAACTCCGAAATATTTGCCTCCAACTGGGTCCTGCGCAGTACCAGATTTGGGTCAACAGCTGAAATGTCTGTAACATGTTTGCTCCATAAACTCCATCTGTGAGCGGCACTGTGAGTGTTTGTACTGGGAACAAACACTGAATCAGGGTTCAGCTGCACACTCTCCATTGGAGCAGCTGCCTGAACAGAAGTTATTATTGTTACATATCAAAACTTATTTCCACAGCCTTTAGTTAATACTTTATAATTAATTTGTTTTTTTTGTTACTTTAGTCTGACCTGCCATTCATTCGCTTGACTGACTTGACGTACCTTGCACGTTCTCTGTGATTTCACAGCTCACAATTATCCATCTCACCTTTCTGCTGCTGCATTGGAGCTCGGCTTGAGACACTCGGTGGTTTGGGTGAAAGCCAAGGTTAAGCGCCAAACAAAACAAAATAAACGTAAGTAACACATTGGATTTCTCTGCTTGTTCCGCCGTTGTGACGCGTTGCCCAATCCGCTTGAAGTATTTGTCCACCTTTTCCCCAATTTGTTTTTCAGGGAGAGAGCCATCCCAGATTGATAATGTGTCGACAATGAGTCCAGTTAGGTCATTCTCTTTTGTCTCCTTTTGAACCTCTGTTAAAGCAGGACATTTTCACCTCATTGAACGTCTTTGTAAGTCGCTGTCATGGTTACATATGTATTTTCGGGGTGTTTGACGTGTCTGTTTTCTCCCCCTGCTGTTTCTGGTTGGAAAATCAGCTTTGAAACATTTGCCGACATAAACCCAAAGACAACTCTCCTGAGAAACCCTGACTCTTTTTTTTTTTTCATGTGAAATGTCTTAATTACAATGAATAAAAGAAAAACATTGCTTTTGAGTATATATTTTTACAAGGAAGCTGCAGGGGGAGCTCAATCACCAAAGTTACTTAGTTTTACTTTAAGTGCCATTAAAACTTAACTCTCTTGCGCCATTTAGTTCAACAGTAATACAAGAATGCAAAAAAGTCCCATTCAAATTTAGCTTCATGTAAAATACATTTGAAGAAGAAAGGCTGCTGAAAAGACTGATTCAGGAGATCTTTGATGTGTAACAGCAGATTAGCTCCAGGCTGTAGTGACGCAAACACAAACACTCACTGATGAATGATGACGCGCAGCTCAGAGGGCCCACTGATCTGAGGAGGGCCTTAAGTGCCCCCTACCTCAAGGTAAACCTAATTTACTAAATGATTGACAGCATACTTGCATTACCTACAATGTCCATTTTGGTTATTGGTTATTAATGTGTTGTTGAACATTTGCATTAACCTCCATATAGTAACTTTTCCGGTGTAGGGTCCTACTGGTTAACGTTAGGTACACTTTATTGTCCCCTTAGGGTTTTTGGGTTGATGGGGGAAACTGGAGTAACCGGAGGAAACCCACTTAGTCACGAGAAAACATGCAAACTCTTCACAGAAAGTCCTTGGAGTCTAAGTTGCATTCATTTAACTAATACATGTCTTTTTATCTGTGATGTCACGTGCTTGTCTCCATCAAGATCAGATGAGTTAAATATAATACTGTGGAACTGCCCGGACTGGTCTTTTTAATTTGCGCTTTATCACCATTGTTTACCCATTTACTGTGATCAGTCATTGTACAATCTATTAAAATCCCTATCAATATTCATCACATCATATTAAATATCAACGTCAGCACACAGCTCACAGAATCTGATCTGACCACACACTTCTTCGCAGGAATTAATAGTTTAGTGTCGACATAAGTGCCACGACTATCTGTAACCGCTGCTTTTGTGCAAACGCCATCTAATACGACAAAAAGAACCGCAAAGGACATTCCAAAGGCGTCAATCCACCGTCATCTGCGAGCCCGGGCCTGGAGTCGGGCTCGGAATGCCTTTGAGGACACTGCACAATTGCCTGCCGGGTTGCCCTGCCCCTGCATTCCATAAATTGCATATGATTGCAAGCAAATGGGAAAACAAGTATTACAACAAACGCTACGGAATTTCCAAAGACCCTTAAATAAACAATTTACTGTATCTCGTCGTGGCAGTGCCTCGACAGCGCGCAATAATGAGCTTTAGCGCGCGGCGCATGGAAGCTGTTGTTTTTTAGCGTGAACCAGTTTGAAGGCAAGCTAATTCAATTTTAATGCGTCCATCTGTGCATTAGTGGAAAAATGGGGAAGGGAAAGCCAAAGTAGGTGTGGATAATTTAAATTTGTCTGGATTATTGAAAAACATATGCAGATTGAAACGTTCACTCTGCAACCTTTCTGGAGCATGCCACATTTGGAGGGTTTTTCATTATTCAAAAGGTCAAATATGTAGTTTTAAATGGTTAACTGCTGTGACAAAGGCCCACCGCTTTCAACATTCTGAAACGCATGGATAGAAATACATTTAACATTGACGTAAATCCAGAGAAACAAAGACAAAACACTGCCTTCAGATGTTAATTGGAATGTTTTTCTGGTGCTCTTTAGGATCCCGCCTTGTTCTGTTTGCAGCGTATGGCATAGAAGAGCTTTCAGACATGAATTCATCAGCTTTCAGGAAGAGAAACATGCACATAAAAATAGGCGGTTTTAGAACGGAAACTATGCAAAATGACAAGTCAATGTTTCTTGTTCAAAACCGTAACAGATGGCAGGAATTTAAGGACCATTTTTGTAGAGGAGCTAGTATTTATTTTTAACATTCACAGATTGCTCATCATTTATATATTTCTATAAAATGTGAAGTTTGTTTTGAGCTTTGTATTTAGTACCTGCCACTCAGGCAAAAACTCCCCACACAAATTAGACTTTGTGTGGCTTATAAAGGGTCATAAATGGATACATATTACATTTCCTGCTATACTATCACAAGAAAGTATCCCATATTTTTTGACCGAAGACCAAATGTAACCGTAACTTCTGTAGTCTGTTAGTCTTGCAAAATTGCCATTGACAAAGGTGTTCATTCGTGAACAAATCGTTAATAAGTTTGCCCACAGCATTGTACCGTTTCCTTTATCTTATGTTATTGATTAAACGTTCACTGCTCTGCAAAATGCCGCATTTAATTCACAGATGTCCAAACTAATGCAGAATGTGTCCCGAATCAGCGTTGACTTTCATAATTGTTGTGAAGAAAAGAACAAAGTGTGTACAACAGTGTAGTTATAACACTACTGCAGCTAGCCCGTGGCAATTATTGTAGCAAACATGTTTCCTCTCGTGGAAAATGTGACTCAAATAACACGGAATAAGTTGCATCGTACATTTTCAAGGTTAACAGACCAAAAGGAGTTAGCTGGGTACCATTTTAATGACTTTAAACCTACAAGATTCCTGCATTGGCTCTGGTGTGCGTGAGCAGAGTGGGCTGATGCTTCCTTGTGTCTATTTATTATTATTATTACACCAAACACCTACAGAAGTAAAAAAAAACTATTTAGTTAGACATAATTCTTACTGGAAGTATAAAAGGCTTAACACATTTCGAGACTGTTTTCTGGTAGAATGCCAAAAGGTGCACGGCAAATCATTTCTCCCACAAGTATTTTTCTGAGAGACTCACACAGAAACATAGTGAAGCATTAGAAAAGCTTATTTGAACGTGTGTCTTTGGCACTGAGACCTCGGCAGTAGACACTGTGATGATGGGCACAGAAGATTAGAAGTCATGAGGAACATGTCATCATCCCGAGGCCTAGAAACTGGTGGTGGTAGAGGATAAGGCTCCGGCACAAATTGGAAAGTGGATTTTTCCTTTCGATTGGGGATTTTAATGCTGGTCGAGGATTGGTTGCAGAGGAAACTGGAATATGGTGATGAAGGTTGAGGAGCAGATGAGCTCTGGAAAAGAGGAGGAGGGAAGCGGGGGCTGCAGTTTGATCTTTCAGGCTGAATTTATGCTTTGTTCCAATTTGCAGATCCAATCACATTTGTTTTTTTTGCTCAGGTCTCAATAATGGAAGAAACGTTATCGACGCCAGTCTACTTTCGCTCCGCTGCTGATGAAATTTGTCTTAAAAATCACTGTTTCAGCCACATAATCCCAGGAAACGAGGAGCAAGAGATGAGCAGACATGGAAAACACAAGACCCAAGTAACACCATGGGAACTTATCAAACAAAGCTGGTCCACGGCTCCGGTGGAAAACAGCCCGCCTCGCAAGCTAACGAGTCTAACATGGCTAACAACTTATGTGTGTCTGTGTGTGGTTTTATTCTATAGGGTGTGTCTTTTATGTGTCTCTTGATCTGTACCTGAATGATTGATGTGTTTGTGTTTTAATGTAAATAGTGTTTATATTTCTATCTTCTATGTTAAATCCTTGCTGGTTTTTTTATTCCCTGTTTTAGGCTGTCATGGGGCTACAGAGGAAAAATTTGCCTTTTGGCTAATTCTGGCATATTTACAGATATGTTTATTAATATGCACTGTCCCTGAAATAAATAAATAAACTATCAACGAGGGGGAAGGGCCTCCCTCCGGCAGTAAACAAAGCTCCGTCCCCGATGTGTGGTCTCCAGGCACGCCCTTGTCCAAAGGAGCAGCGGAGATACCTTTACAACAGTTGGCCCTTATGGTGTGTGAAATTCAGCGTGACATGGCGTTACTGAGAGCTGAAATGAGAGCGGGGCATCAAGCTGAAAGCAGGAGCCGGAGCGCACATCAGTGTGGCAGGACAACATATTTCAGACACTAGATGAGCTGCAGTTGCTGAGGGCCGAGGTGGTGGCGCTGCGGACAAAGATTAAGATATGAAAAGTAAGATCCTGGATACTGAAAAGTTTCCTTGAGGTCAACCCTGAGCTAATTTCGGGCTCTGGAGTTGCGGTCCCCAATCCCAATAGAAAGAACACATGTGTATGTGTATATATGTGTATGTCTGTGTGTGTGTGTGTGTGTGTGTGTGTGTGTGTATGTGTCCCCAGCGAATCTTCTAAGGTAATAAACACATGCTCAAAACACCAGGCGAGGCAGAGGAATATGTAAAATGCAAAGCACAGAGAACTGAGCAGCGACAAGAGACGAAGTTCAGGTTGTGGTCACATGCTAATACATTTCTGTTGATTTGAAGAGACGTGGCGTGATTTATTTGTTTTTGACATCAGACTTTATTCTCTGTTGGCTGTCTGCTCTGTACATACACTCTGTGTATAGTCGCATTCACTCATCAGAGTGTCAAATGGAAAATGACATGCAGAGGGCGGCTGAGGAGCGTGGCTGTATTATTGATCAAATATTATATTTCCAGTAAATGATGTTTCTACCACTATCCAAATCCAGCGCATTACATAAGGAGATGTGAAAATGCCATGTAGAGACGCAGAGAAGTGAAATTAATGCAAAAAGGTGTTAATAAACCAGAAGTTGTGTCTCGTTAACTATAGCTTTAGCCACATCTCAAAACGCCACCAATTATAAAAACGTCTTTTTGTGAATTGCCAAGAGCGGCCTCATGAAGATGAAGAATAATTCAGGTATGATTTGGATCATATTTGAAAGAAGAAAACATTGGTTATGTTTGGGTGACATCAGTTTCTCACGCAGCAGACCCCTGCGAGCCGGGCCATTGCCATGGAAACACCATCCGCCATGGACAGAAGTGGTCCGAAGTAACCGGGGCTAGTGGAAAAACGGTTATTGTGGACGGGCAACGTAGAAAACGAATTTAGTTTTCTTTTCCACGTACAAAACACTTGTTGTGTTGGTCTCGTTGTCAGAATTAAGACAGATCTTGTCTTGGCGAAAGTGTGAAGCTTTTGTGAAACTTGTACAAACTTCCTTCATCCCAGCTGCAGAGTTGAATTGTGACACATGACTCACTGGAGGTTGTGCATAGCTCATTGTAACTCAACCACTCAAAGCGTGACAGGTAATTATCTTTTAAGGATTCAGAAAATGTACAGCTCGTCAGGAGTCAAGGATGTGAGCAGGCAGAAGAGGTGAGGAGGAAAGGTTGCTCGTTTTTCTTCAGCTGAGTAAAATATCAAAAATAGATAGATAAATGACTTCATTTGGACAGTTAAAGTGGTCAATATTTATCATATAGTTTTACATGAGTTAAGTTCCAGTTTGTGATAAAAAACTGAAAAATAAATCGAACATTACAGAAGGTGAATCCCTCTGTCGTTAATAAGCAACAATTTACAACAATTTGCAACAAGTGACACATTTTTCTGACAGTTTAGAAAATCATCAAACATTATAAATGTGCTATTATTTGTGTAACTATTGTATAATTATATATGTATTTTCGCTCTACCAAAATGGTTGCAAGGTAACAGTTGTGACCTCTGCGAATAGATAGAGTCGGCATCTGACGAAAAGCCCACTTAAGGACCTCCGTGGGGGAAGCAATCCATTCATTTTAATGTAGAACAGCTGCTCTATCACCCACTGTTCAAAAACTACAAGAACAAATGTCGAGTTTAGGAGCTATACCGCGCCAAATACAGACGCAAAGACATTAAGGCCAATACAGTGGCACAAATCGGTTGATAAATTATAATGAATTGGAACATTTAATATGAAACTAAATTGCATTAAGATCAACAACGCCCCCCCTGGAATTTCACCGGGAGAGTACACAGATCCCCAAGGCGCATAGCGAAGTTAGCAGGATTAAGTCAGAAAGCCACTGGTTCCGTTAGTTCATATTTTTACATTTTAACAGTTTGAATATTGCACAATGAACATTTTCAGTTGGTTCAAGTCTTCAACATTAGAATGACCCCCCTAACACTCTGTCAGTTCGCAGTTAAAACAGTTCAAAGTGACTGCCCCGCCCAGTCAGTGTGGCTTGGGGTGTGGCTTGGGGTGTGCCAGGGTGCCCAAGCTCCAGCGTGCAGCGGCAATTCCCAGAGGTTTGCGAAATTTAAAAAAAATAAAACTGAGCAAATGATGTCAAAGTAGAATCGAGGCAAACAAAGTAGAGCAGGCACAAAGCAGGCACAAAGCAGCAGAGCCCTGCGCCGCTGCTTCCATCGCAGACACCTAGAAACATATATCTGGAAATTACATCAAAATCTACAGATTTGTAAAAGTAGTGGACACGGAAAAAAATCCCAACAAGCCTACCAATTTGAAGAGGAAAGCGGTCCACGACTTGAGGCCGAACAAGAGGCAGCATTCAGCCACAGACTACCCGCATATGGACCAGGATGGCACCGGACACTGCTCAGGGCGCGTAATGCCAGGCGAGAGCAAGTTACAATCAAGGACTTGATTAGTGTTTGATTTGAGCATGAATGAACAATAATTTAGTATTCATTAACCTTCTCCTATTGATAAAAGCCCACCACCGCACATAATGCTCAATACAGTGGGAGAATGGTACAGCCAAGCAGCAAACCTAAAAGGGACAAATGCGTAAGACTAGGCAAATTTATGAATGAAGAGGCTACAGGGGGCGTTACCTGTCACCGGCAATGAAGGTGCGCAGATGTGCACTGGCTCAAAGTTCATGAATGGTGTGGCCAAACACACTATTATGCTATTTAGTTTGGCCTTTGTGTGCTCAGGTGCGCTCCAGGAGGGCTGCGAAGCTAATGTGTAGCTGCACTGAGACCTCTGAGTTCCAATGGACCAGATGGTTTGGTGTGAATCTGGTCCGATAGCTCTCCACAGACAACGCATACTCAACTGGAAGTGCACAAGTTTGTGTCAAGTCAAGTATGAACATGCCCTGAATCAGGTAAGACATACATCATTGGACAGTACAAAAGTGTCAAACGACTATCGCTGACTAATGATGGAGACTGAAAGGTCTGATGAGACGGTAAAAAGGTTGTGAACTGCTCTAGTGTTCACCACAGTGTCATTTACCACAAAGGGCCCGGGTTTATTACCACAATTTGGACCGTTTGTTAGTTATGGGGATTTTTTATTTTTTTTGACAGTCATAGCTTTTCCTAATAAATTAAGGTTTTTAATTCATTTTCATTGCAGCAGTTTGAGAAGGTAGACTTTGAAACTCTTGATTTTAATAATGCACACAAATCTTGTGACTAAACACTCTGCAGAAGTTGGTCGATTTTTGAGCAGGCATCAGCAGCTTGGAGGTCCGGGGCTCACCGCTCACATAAGCAGGCTCATATAACACCTTGTTTATGTGGGATGCCAGATTCTGTGGACCAATCATAAACATGAATGAGAGGCCTCAGCCAGTGCAACAGAACACCAGCGCTGTGGGGGAGGCTGTAACTTACCGTATTTATACTCCACTTCTGAGAAAAGACTGCAATAGGCGTGGACAGAAATACATCAGGTAATGTCCACGGAAGTTATACCGACTCAGTTAGAAATCTGTCCTCCTTTATTCTGTGGAGAATGTTTTGATGTATTACTTTTTTGGGATTTTAGAAACTCTAGGTATAGAGCTAAGGTTCATTTTTTGGGTTGGCTGTTTGCACTTTTACTTCAATTAGTGACTTTGGACGGTTTGATTTAATGCATACTTTGTTTATTGTTTATTGTTTATTGTTTATTTGAATGGATTAGCTGAAAGCAGTACAATCAGCTTGTCTTCCTGGGTCCATGATTTTACAGTACTTACTGCAGTCTTAAACCAACCATGTTAAAACATGTAATGACATGGTGGATACGAGTTACAGGGGTCAGAGTACATGTAAGTGGTCCAATGGTATGGTCACATTTATATAGTGGGTTTTCTACTTTCAAGGCACTCAAAGTGCTTTACATCAACCTACAGTGCGCATTTTTCCACACTTTTTGTTATGTTACAGCCTTTTTCCAAAATTTATTAAATTTATTATTTGTCTCAAAATGTTTAAGTTTAATGCGACAAGCGTTTTGGGCAGTTTCTCACATTCGTATTTGCAGAACTTCTCTGGATGGTGAGCGTCAGTTGACAGACATTTTGGTGGATGTGGTCATTGTCCAAAGGACGGGGGCAGAGAGGGAGGCGGGCACTGTTCAGCAGCCTCACAGCCTGAGGATACAGGCTGTTGGTCAGTCTGGTTGTTTTTGGCCTGAATGGACCTTTACCATGGTGTCGGTCACGCAGGCTGTAGTGCACGCTCTTCAAACAGCAGGTGGCGTAGATGATACTGAGCTCTGGAAGTCGTCCCAATGATTTTCCCACCAAGATGGATTTGAATGAATCTTGCATGTTTCAGAAACCTTTATTCGAAACTCCATTGCTTTGAAAGTTCCAGTTTTTACCAACTCTCTTCTTTACACTTTTTTTGTAATCCAGAGATGGAGACATTTAAGAGTATGTTTCAGGAGGTCCGATAGGCTGTGGACAAGGTTAATATGAAGGGGGTTTTTAAAAAAGAAGGTCCGAAGTCACTGGGATAGGCTCCAGTCATTTATTTTGAGCTTTACAAGATTAGTAGAAGACTGTATCTAGGGCAGGGCTTAAAGTTCTAAGTCGCTGTGACAGATATCCATCAATTGGAGAAATTCTGGAAACATTTCTTTCAATCTGTAATGTGTTGTTTAAGACTATACTACTAATACCCCGGGCCGACATTCAAGTGTGAATGGGCTGGGTCAGCCTGCCCCGTCTATGCACTTGTGGCTGTGTCTCTCTATCACATTACGCACTCGTTGCCGTCCCTGCGTGCTGAGCTCAGTCAGTGGCGCGATGTGCTGCTTTTCTCGCAAGACAAAACATTTAACACCCAAGTTGATAAAATAGTTAACTGGGCAATGAGAGTGTGAACGAAACATAAGTAAATGGCGCCTGTATGGGGGTTTTAGGAGAGGAGCAAGGAGAATGGCCCGAGAGAGGAAATTGAGCCAGTGTGCCGGGGACAAGTGTCTGTAAAACACTAATGTAAATACTTTGATGCACTTATGAGTTCCACTAAAACTCTGCACGGAACATAAAAACTCCTGTGTTGTTGTTCTGGTGCGTGGCTGCACGGCTTTGGGCCCAGACATGCAGCAAATTTGATCCGTGTGGGTTCAGACAGAAGCCTATGTGCACGAGCTTGAGCCGGGTCGGGCTGAATGTTTCGTGCCTTATCTAAACTCCAATCCACACACTGCTTGAGCTGACAGACTGACTCCACTTAAACAGATTTTTTTTTACATGGTTTGAATCTCCAAAAGTACGGCATTGCCAAACCTTCCCTCTGTGAACAGAACAGAAGAGCATCAAATGACACAAGCAAAAATAATTCACTGTCATAACATTGAACGTGTTGTGCACATTAAAGGCAGGTATACTTATACTTAAGTTGGTGGGGCCAATATTTATTCAGAAGTGTCCAACAGGCTACAAGTTTCTCCAGTGACATCATCACCCTGTGCACTACTGCAGAGTGTAGGACTAGTACTGTGGTGTGATAATGGAATAGGAGACATCCTTTTGCACGTGTCTCCTTTGATAGATTCTATCCAATTTTTGTTACAGAAGGTTCCTTACAAAACACCAGAATACTGGACATGGAATATGCTGTTTAAAATGCTCTGGTAGACCTCCAGCACTGCCTTTCACAAGTCGCCTACCTCCTTATCACGTATTCTTGTCTCCTTTTCTCATGGCGCATTGTAGAATACGCTGTATTCTATAAGTGTCATTTATCAAGCCTATTTCCTTAAAAATATATGCCACTGACTGTACACGTATTATTGGTAGAAACTCTAAAATGTACAACTGCTACTGCTGTTGTGTTATAGTCATGTAATAGGAGACATCCTTTTGTAAGTGTCTCCTTTGATAGTGTTTACCTAAATATACAATCATATTTAGAACCCTAAAGTCCCCTTTAACCTTATAAAATACACCACAATGTAGGAAAATTGTAAAAGTATTTTCTTGTCATTTAGGCTGTGTCTTCTTCATTCTCATCAGAATTTATTCCATTAGTGTCATTTAAATCAGGCCTATTTCCTCCAAAAAGCATTTGGCTCTGATTGAACTTACATGTACTACTACACTACCGTGGTATAATAAAGGAGTAGGCGACATCCTCCTTTTGAGTCTCCTTTGGTAGTTTTTATCATATCACATATTTAGAATCTCTACGTCCCTGCTATAATTGATCAAATAAACCAGACTACAGGAAAATGGACCTCTTTTTTAAATTTTCTGGGGAATGACCCCCAGAGCCCTCTTTCACAAGCATCATATGTGTTACATCTTCTTCAGTTTCATGGCTCTGGCCTCATCAAACTACACTGTGCCCATTAGTGTTCATTAGATGAGGCCTTTCCCTCAATATTCTTCTAAACTTCCTAGTATTTAAAGAAAATCTAAAATTTGCACGTCTCAGCATTGTTGTAT
Organism: Chaenogobius annularis; assembly: GCA_015082035.1. Taxonomy (NCBI): domain Eukaryota; kingdom Metazoa; phylum Chordata; class Actinopteri; order Gobiiformes; family Gobiidae; genus Chaenogobius; species Chaenogobius annularis. The sequence continues at coordinate 191,272 of BJKM01000658.1, forward strand.
GGTGCATAGTTCATTCTGACTATGAACATTTTTCAGTCAAATTAAAATGTTTTGCTTCAACCAATCAGCAAATGCCTGCCCCGGTCAGGCAGCTGCAGCAGTTACGGTTTATGCGGTTGAAGTGTCATGAAAGATAATACATCAAGTGTCTTGACTGATAATAAATCAGCTTGAAATATGAAAACAAAGTAAGTGGTGCTTAGGCCAGGTTTGAACCAGCCCCAGGATGGTGGGCCACAGATGCCACAGATGCCTTTTAATTTATCTCATACATTCAACTTTTACTCATCCAAAATATTTACCACATTTATCATACTTCAGCGGTGTGGTTGTAATATTTGGTCAGTGTGTGATTCTCGATGGACAACTTCCTCACTTTTCAAAGACCTGCTCCATCTTTTCATCTGGTGCTTCTAAGTTTGGACTTGAGCCCTGACACCCACAGAGCAACATGAAACATGCACTTCTTATCAGCCTCATCATTGCGGTCTGGAGATGTGATGCGGCACAGAGGGCAGCAAATCCTTTTATCGCCTGGCCCTCTGTCAACATGTCAGCTCTGCCCCAAGAGACTGAGAAACGGGCACTTACAGCAGTGCGAGGTGGGCTACTGATTTGTTCACACAGAAGAAGTCTTCTGCAGAGAACTGCAGGCAGTATGAGAAAAAAGCAAACTGAAAGTTATGCAAATTACATGAATCATGTATTAGTCATTGACTGCATAGACTTTATGGTCAGTATTTGTTTTTTTGTCACCAATCCTTAATAAGTTATGTAAAAATATGTCTCTTTAAGCACTTTTTGAGGACAATTAAAAATACCTTTGTGGTGACGGAGAAGAGATTGCTGATACATTTATAGGCTCTAACTTCACACAAACCCAATATTTTGCGTCATATCCAGCGGTTTTGTGAAAACTAATTGAAGACAAACTTTCAGTAGAAAATAACATTCAGACAAAGCTATTTTCAATGATTACACGTTTCTTACAACAACAACAAAAAAGTCAAGCCGCTGCGAGAAGACAGACCGAAAAACAACACTGTAACAAGTGTATACTCCAGCTATAATTATTAGTGGCATTTTGAGTTTGTGGAGAATCTTTTCTGTTGTTATGTTCACCAGAACCTCAAGTGCAACTGCATGAATTAAGTTTGTACCATTTGACAAAGGCTGTCTGAGTAAAGAGGACAGAGGGAGGACATAATAATTGTTGTTCACATTTATAAATGTTGTTTTAAGAGCCTATATGATGCAAAACTTACTGATTGATGCTTTTTACCCTCATATAAAGTGCACGCCGCATCCCATCCCCGTCCACGGCCCTGTCTCAACTTTGAATTATTTGAAAAATGTACATAAAGGAGTTCATCATTAACCATTTAGCAAGGTATTTTTGGAAATGATGTGATCGGGATGATTCCATTGTGTCTAGAAGTTTGAAACCGTATTCAGCACAGTTAAAAGCAGATCTTCAAGCAGCATTGGCATTATTTACAAGCTAGACTGTGATGGTTTTGGCAGGGCTTGATATGTTTTCGGATTGCGTTTGATGCTGAGTTCGTTTGGAGTGCCAGCCAGGTCTCCCTCCTCACAAACGGGATAATATACTGTGCATTGTTGTTTTTGAGAGTCAAAAGTCAGTCGTTGTCTGTCTTTTAGCTAGCCAAACTCGCTCAAGGACATTCGCTTCGAGGTGCGGTATGCTGCCCAGCAAATGGATAGACAGGAAAGAAAAAAAAAAAAAAAAAAAAAAAAGGATTTCAGTTCCAACATGTATATTGTCATGAAAAAACAGAACAGAAAGTGTCTCCAGATCAACGTCCGTAAAGAAAAGAAATCAATTGCACTGGCGCATAAAACTTTAAGTCCATAAGTTCACGGCAAAGCAATCAGGTCGAAGAGGCTCCAAACCATCTACAATAAAGGAAAAGAAACATATTATCAGGCTGTTGTCATAACCGTCACAACCATCAAGCGTCTAAATTAAACACGTATATTCATCGTGTTTATGTTTACCAAAGTACTAGAAGTGAACACAGGGCCAACGCTTTGAGATCAGCAACGCCAAAGGAAATGAAACGAATTCAAATCACATATTTTACTCCGCACCAGTTTACTCCCAGTCCTCAGCCTCAACACTTATAATTAGTTGTTTGATCTCATTGATAAAGATAGGCCCCCCCCCCACCCCATGGCCATGCTTCACAACATGATCACTTCTCAGTACCGCATTAGCATTACACAGCGTACTTGATCTGCTTTTAGCTTTTACACTTTGTTTAGACCTTTTCTATTCCCTGTGTGCGACAAAAATGAAGTCAAGTATGAGTGTGCCATGTAGTAGGGGGGGTTATTATGGGCATGACAGGGCGTGATGGTGGGCTGAAATGTATTTTTCCATGGCAAGTGCAAACCAGGTTGTCGCAACACAGTTTTCTCCGTCCTGTGGAGAAATGAATTCATTGACAGAGATTAAAACTTCAATCCCACAGTATTCTGCCCATTAACTGTGTCGTTGGTGATTCGCACTGTAATACCAATCTTCCTTCTCTGAAATACATCAGTCACTCGGTTTCTTTCTGGAAGAACTTGATAGCTGTAGTGGCCCTTTGAAAGTCGGCCGTAATCCAAGTTTTAAAGCAGGAAAACTCTCCTATTCAACAAACGTGTGCATCACTTCGACTGAAGGCTTGCTACACGTCAAGTTAGGTAAGTCAAGCATGTTGGAACCACAGGAAGCAAAGCACAGCTGTCCGGGAATATTCTTAAAGGTCAGAGGTCAACCTGAGCAAACAAACAGAAAAATGCTGCAAAGATGAACTGTTTTCTGCTGAATAATACAAGGTCAATTTATAAGAATGTCTAAATGTCATCCCATTTTCATCCAATTACTTTCAACGCCCTCGCTTTGGTTTGTTTATCCAAAACGACCAGGCATATGGCGCCACATTACTATGCATCTGTTATGCCCAGTGCTCCAATCTTGAGCTTTTGAGCACTTTGCTTTGAACGCTCCACTGTGCCACACCAGACTCCGACTCGTTCGCACAAAGTAGCGCTGCCAGATTAATTGATTCGAAATGGCAATTATCAAATTACAAAAAACGATAACCGAACCATACAACATCTGCTTTTTTAAATTCTGCATAAAAACTGTTAACTCTTTAGTTTGTTCCGAAGTGCATGGGATCATAGGCGCCGAGGTATGTTTTTTCTCTTGGGTGCTAGGACTGAAACGATATAATGTTTTAGTGTTTCGATTATTGTGAGGAAAAAAAACACGATTAAGTATTTATCGCGTGGTCTGACGTGTTACTGTTCCTCACATTTCTGACCGGCTTTATGAGATTAAACTATCTGAAAGACAAAATCCAATCAAATGTGACAAAAACAGCCAGATAAAAAAAGTTATTCACATTTTGGGTCTGTTTTTTGGACGATAGATGGAGCTAAAAAGACTTCATTTTGGTTCTAAAATAGTCACGATTATACATTCTTGGTTCTTTACGATTCTATTGTGACCTGAATAACATCTAATGGGCGCTCAGCTGATGCTTCCGCTCAACGTTTATAACATTAGGCTATGTCAAGCCTCAGTAGGCGATTGAAATCCGAAAGCGGGGAGCCGAAACATGTCAGGTAAATCAGCTTTCACTGTCTTATGAGAAGAAAAGTGAAATTTAGGATCAAAACAGTTCTTTTTAGCTGTGCATATGACTGAAAGGATATAACCTGCCGCACACACACACACACACACACACACACACAGACACACAAAAGCCTGTGTCCAGAACGGCTGTCTTCAGAGAACCTCTTGTCAGCTCGGACGTGGAGGGATTGCGGGCTGAAGCGGGGCGCCCTTGCTAGCCCTGTCTTCATTGCAGATAAAAAGGCTAGATCCGAGGTGGCAGACCGGGCAGCTTATCCTCTGCCCGATGTGATCGTTAAATGACTCGTTTTTTCCCCCGTATCTCTCCGGTTTGCCGTCGTCGAGGGTGACGGCGGCGCATCAAAGGCTCTAACCAGCGCACTCGTGTCAGCGGGCTGCCTCCTGATGGCGATTCGTTAGCAATAAATCTGTCAGCGGGGTTTGATGGCCTGAGCTTGCCCCGTTGCTAACGACACTGAGGCTTTTGTGCATGTTTATGTCATTCTGATAGGGTATTATGAGGTGAAGCTTTGAAAATAGAGCGAAAAGTGAGGACTGAATCAACTGAAGTGGGCTCTCTGCAAGGTAAAAAACATTCCAGGTATCAAAAGCTGCATATTATACGTGTGCGCAAGAGAAAAGGCTATTGTTTCTAAGAGCGGAACTATCCCTGGTAAAGAATGTATTAGTGTTGTCAAAAGTAAAGTTGAAACCCAGACACCAATCGATGCTAAACTAGTATTAAATACTCATTTGAACAAGAATTGCTACTGAAACAGACAAAATATATGGACTTTCTTCAGTAGATTTAGAATGATCTTGATCTTCATTAGAATTAATATAAGACCACGTGGTAAGATTAAAGAAACTACATTTGTTTTGAGTCAAGCTGAGGGCACACTTTCACTTTCACTTTCAGCCAGACGTTCTTATGATTTTTTTCATTCTCGTTGTGTGGCCCAGTCACAACCGTAAACCACGGACCGCAGAAAGATGCGATCAGACTCCAGTCGCAGTCATTCAAACATGTTTGAATTCTAAACCCGATTTTGGCCGTAATCCGGTGCAGCGGGATGTTTACTGACACTTCCGCACACACAGAGCCCAGCGGCCAATGAAAAGCAGTGGAGACACTGGAAACAGCCGCATCTGAGCTATAACTTTCTATATTTGTCTTTGCAGAAATAACAATGCACAAACAGTGACAAAAGCAGGACATACTGTATACCTATTATTCCTGCCTAAACATCAGATTATTAAAACAGAAAGGGCACACGTACTACTTTTACGCTTAAAACCAGAGCTGAACTGATAAACAAACGTGGTTCACCCTTTTCTTCTGATAAAATCCATGGGAAACATGTCCAACTTCTTTAATGTGCATTTTAGATCATCCATGGTAAGTTAGCATCACTGCCAGTGCCACACTGCCAGAGTCTCCACAAATGTTTTTGTTCTTCTTTCAATTGATGGATGTGTTGTGTCCCTTTTTGTGCTGGCGCTCTGTCTGCAAACAACGTTCCAAACAGAAATAAACAGAGTGATTTACCTATTGTATTTAGACTCTAGGCTTGTTACAGTAAAATGTCATGTCACGTCACAGATGTGTCCAGATACTGAAGGACCGTGGCCTGTTGTCTAATCACTCATGTGAAAGCTAATCTAATGTTCTTGCCCTTGTCCTGTTTTCGATGAGCTTAAACTGGTTGCTGTAGGTAGTTGTAGCTGTGGCAGCCCACCTCCTTGTTTCTATGTAGATATGTTGAAACAATTGTTCAGTATGTGAGGGGCCGACTGCTCTCCGAGGGACACTGTGCACACTAGTGAATAAATCCACCTATTTATTCAGAAAAATCTCTTCTCAGTATTTTTATTCCTTGCAAGTGTTTCATAGAATACCAGCCAGTACCTTTGCACAATAACCCCCCCACAGTTATTTGACATCTCCATATACTAATAGTCGTTTTAATCATTCAAAACTGAATGAACTACTCTGGTTGAATAAAAAAAAGTTTGTCACATTAATACCACCTTTGAATTGAGACTAAGGAAATGATTACTTTACTACAGGACGTGTGTTATTATGCTCCTTGAATGATGACATCACAGAAGGCCTACTATTGAAAACATAATTGTATTGTATTGTATTTCACCACAAAGAAAGCATAATATTAAGTCCCACTTCCTTATTTTTTTGTCAGGTCAAGAGAGCTAAATGGAGTATTTAAATGGCATTTGAACAATGGCAATGAAAGCCTCAGGGAAGAGAGCTTTGATAATTGTGACCAGAAAGAGAGTATGTGTTTCTTCCTTTGTCCCTGGAGGGTTTGAATATACAGAGTCATTAGTTGAGTAGAATACACTGTTTAAATGAGCCCATCCTGCTCCACTCTGCAGCATAGTTTACATTTGGTAATGAATTAAGAGCCATGCACTATTAAAACGCTCTTTTGCTGACATCTCTATAAGCTTAAGATAAGCTGGGCCTAAATCAGGAAAGATGCAGATTCAGCACATCGCAGTCCAAGGAAAGGGTAGAGCGAGAGAGAGGCTTTCAGCGGAAGATAGCGCCGTGCTCTATATGCTCGATTTGCCTTCACACAGCCCATAAAATATCTAGGTTTTGTCTTAATTTGAAAATGCTTTTATAGTAACACAGATGACATCAGTGGAAGAGGAACGTTTTAGGGTTGACTCCATCTAGAAGGCTGCCAAGAGGTTTTAGTGTTAAGATTTTACTTTAGATTGAGTACATGAGTTCCATTAAAGTAATGATTCCCTTCTGTAATAAATGCTGCATTATGGTTGTCAATCATACAATCACTTACTATAATGTAATAAAAACATATTTTCATAATTTGTCATATTTTCGCCATATTATGTAAATCATCACAGCTATTTGGAAAAGTATTACAGAATGCATGTGCTAAAGTAGAAGAAGTAACATTTTCACCTTATTGAACAAGTCCCGTGATGGTTAAATATGTATTTTTGGGCCGTTTGAACGTCTGTTGTGCGCCCCTGCTGTCTCTGGGTGGAAGGCCAGCCTCGCAACGTTTGCATCGACCAAAGACAACTCTCCTGAGAAACCCTGACTCTTTTTTGTAATATTTGGCAACGTGAAATGTTTTTGTATACCATCTTATTATGATAAAGAAAGAAAGAAAATAAAATTATTTTTTGGGGTATTTTGTTCCTTAGTTCTGCTTTAAAATAAAAAAATCCCGAAGATGTTGTTGTCTTCTCTTATCGCTCCTCGGGTCACTCTGCCCTCCCTCGAGCTAAATTGGATGGAGTGGATGAAGTAATACGTGACATGAGAGAGGATCATGGGAAAATACTGTAAGTATGTTTGTTTCTGTACCTAGAGTTTGATAGACTGAATTTTCATGTTATTGCTAACTTTTTAAATGTATGTTTGAAATTGAGATTTGAGTCTGTGTAGTTTAAGGTGTTTGACTGTAACAACCTGTAGTCTTTGTCCTGCTATTGAAAAGTCTGGTTTTACTTGTGAATTTTTTGAGACGCACATACAAACTGTTTTGGAAATGTTAAGGTGAAGGCAGGATAATGAATCATTACTACAAAGACCACATGTTGATTTATTTCTTTTATTTAGTTGGACAATTACCATAAGCATAAAAGCAGAGATGCGTGCGTTAATGCAACAACAAGCCATGGGTTTGTGAAAAAAGCCTGCAGAGGGCTGCGTGCAGCTGGAGCTCTGCAGCCGATCTGAGCTGCACTCAGTACTTCAATAGTTTGGAATTTCACAGTTCAGGGATTTCATATATAAAGTGTGCGTATGTACAAGAGTGTGAGGTTGTGTTTAGTGCACAATATACACGTTAATTATACATCAAAGAAATAGAAGAAATATCATAATTATTATTAACTTAATTTTAAACATCTGAAGTAAATTTATTATTTAGATTTTATGTGTTATTTTAAAGGACATGTCAGTTTCAGGTTGTTTTTTATTCAGAATTTTTTTTTCAAAGGCTAAAGTAATTAAAAAAAACAAAAACAATACCAACAAACAATAAGTCCGAAAAGGGAATAATCACACCTACCACTTGTTTTACTCACATTTACACTCAACAAAAAGAGCTGCAAACACCTTAAGCACGACATATAGTATTCCGTTTTTCGGATTCTTCACCTGCTTTCTTCTACTCAAAGGGAATTCAACACAATTTAAAAAATCCACCCACAAAACTTTCTGAAAAATGGTTGAGAGACTGCAGTTGGATTTAAATCGACTGTTGAAAAGACGGAAGAAACTAAAAAAACTAAAAAAGTGGGCAGAACGCCTTATGAACAGGTAACAACATGACCTTTTCACGTATTTTAGTGAGAAATGTTGCCGATGTCTATAATTCAGTAGTTTGTCAGCTGTTGTCGCGGTGATGTGACGGTCTAATGCAATGTAATGTTTTCTTTATGTAATGCTAACAAACTTGTATAAAAGAGTAAAACAACAGTCGATGCTTTTGCTCAGTATTTGCTTCTGGTGCAGGGCGTGGGAGTGTTTGGGGGCGTGTTGTTCCCGGTTGTTTGCATTAGCCAGATTACTTTTGCGCACTAACTAAAATATAACGTCAGCTGCAACCAGGCTGCGAGTACAGCTGTGAGTGTAATGGTGAACATGTGGCGTACTCTATGAATCACTTTGATTCTACACTTACGGATTTCTCTGGTCGAACGGCCGGCCAGCATTCACACAGACCTATCAGAGAGGTGAGAATTCAAAACCTAAAATGGCCTGAACATGATATTAATAAGTGTGAGGTGCAGACACACTTTTGCATTGGAAGGCCTAATCGCCACACTGAGGCATGTTTCGCTTCTTCACGACAATGTCCCAAAGCCAGCTCACAAAAGCAGTCGCACAGACGTGAGGACGGTGGAGTGAGTGAGCTGATAATGTATGAATGACACTGCATTACCAATTGAAATGAAATGTCTTTTAAAAAAATAAATAAAACCGTGCATTCGTGTCAGTCGTACTGTTGCAGGAATGTAATCTTATACTTTCATTGTGTTATGTTTGTCGAGAAGATTAGTTTGAGTTGAAGTAATGGAGCGAAGTGAATCACCTAGTGCAATTTTTTCTCACTATGCAAACGGAATACAATAATAAAAACCCTCTCTTTGTTGCATTCTGTCACAGGCCTGAAAGTGTGTGATGGAGTGGTTCAGCAGAGATTGTGTTGTGTCACCTCCACGCAAGACTTGGACCAACCAAGATCATTCTAAAATAATGTCATCATTCTAAAGGATGCACACATCTTTGAAGTTTAGGTATTGTATTAGAAACAGATGAAAAACATTTACCACAATGTATATACAATATCTGTCATGCATTCATGTTTGTTTGTTTGTTTGTTTGTTTGTTTGTTTGTTGTAAATCAGCAGAACACCTGGAGGCATGATGTAATCATATGTATTCGGCTTTGACCCACTGAGGTGATCGCAGCTTTCTCGACTACAGTCACCATGTGCACAGACCCGGGGGATACAATACATGCAGTGAGTTTACTTATTGAACTTTTTTAGTCTACAATGCAGTGGCGTGTATGGGTGGGCAAGCAGACCTGCGATGTTCATCAAATTTTGGTGGATTATAAAAAAGTCAAAAATCAATAAAAAGGGAGGGTGTAATTTGAGTGAAGGGCAGACACATATCCTACTGAGCTACACTCATATCTTGTCAAAGTGCTAAATGGATTAAATAAACTCACTTCACCGACAAATCCATTACACAAATTAGCCTTGTATGTTGTTAAATAACGGCCTGTATTTCTAATTAATGTTTAATCATTACAAACACCAACAGAGCCTCAGCTACAAACACAGACTGGTCTCTAAAAGATAGATTTTAAGTCCGTTTGTTGAAACTTGCCGCTGCGGTTGCGTCACTTCTCCTCGCACATGCTCAGTTAAGGCAAAACCTGCAAACATTTGAGGTTCGAGTCTGTGGGGTCCTCAGAGCACTTGTGCAGACCTCTAAAAGAAGCTGCTGTCCGCTCTGGTTCTGAAAGCTCATGTTAGAGAGCGGAGCATGAACGGTCCCCTGAACACGCCCACAGACTGAGCAGCTGTGGAAAAAGCAGAATCATGCTTCCCGCGCAGTACTGCCCAGCGACCTGTAGAGGCCGCTATAAGACACCGTGTCTTCAGCCAAGTATCAGCAGCAGGAGTGAGGGGAAAACGGTCTTATTTGGGTTTGCTGCCAGAGGTCCCGGCTCTATAAGTTACTCCACCACACACTTACACCAAGACCTAAGAAATAAAAGAAATAAAGAAATGCATGTTTCTTTCTTTTTATAATAGTAATGTAAGTGTATATGAAAAACAACCAATTGATAATGAATATTCTGTAGTAGGAAGTAGGAAACCCCTGAGGATATTAATGAGGAGAACTACTACAACAACAACAACAACAACAACAACAACAACATAGGTATTGTATTAGGAAGAAAAGGAAACCATCTAGGCAAGGCAAGTTTATTTGTAGAGCACAATTCGTACACAAGGCAATTCAAAGTGCTTCACACAACAGGAAAAAATGCATTAAAATCACAAAGACATGGCAGAAATCACAAAATAATAGTTCAAGACATAAAAGAGAAGAGTGCAAAGAAAAGCATTTCAGTCATATGCACAGCCAAACAAAACTGTTTTTAGTTTAGATTTGAAACAATTGCCAGAGTAGAACCTGTCTCACATCCTCAGGAAGACTGTTCCAGATTTTAGCTGCATAAAAGGAAACGCACATTCCCCATGTTTAGTCCTGACTCTGGGCACCAGCAGGAGGCCGGTCCCTGAGGTCCTCAGAGTCCGAGATGGTTCATATGGCACTAACATGTCCGAGATGTACTTTGGTGCTAGGCCATGGAGAGACTTGTATCTATCTTATCTATCTTACATCTCCGCCCTGCTGAACTCATATCTTGTTCCTCTGACCTGCTCATCTTCATCCTCTAATTATCTGAGCCTCTCGTCTTCATCCTCTGCTTCTCTGACCCTCTCATCTTCATCCTCTAATTCTCTGAGCCTCTCGTCTTCATCCTCTGCTTCTCTGACCCTCTCGTCTTCATCCTCTGTTCTCTGACCTCTCTCTCTCTGCTTCTCTGACCCTCTCGTCTTCATCCTCTGCTTCTCTGACCCTCTCGTCTTCATCCTCTCTTCTCTGACCCTCTCATCTTCATCGTCTGCTTCTCTGACCCTCTCGTCTTCATCCTCTGCTTCTCTGAGTCTCGTCTTCATCCTCTGCTTCTCTGGTTTATTCTCTTTTTCAATAGTCAAAGTATGAAGGAAAACATATAATACTAAACACTCTCTTTTCTTGTACAGGTCAACAATTGCCACAGAAGTAACTGTTATCTTGTTACTTGTTATCCAGAAAGACATGCACTACTCTCCAAGGTCTCTCCAGAACGTATTTGAGCCTTGACCACGTCCCTGGACCCAGAGCTGGATGGTCAGCCTTTATTTGGAGCGCGAGGATGTGACAGAGTGGCGTACTCCTCACCAGATGACTCTCCCAACATCGCGATCTTACAATAAAAGTCCACATGATAAGCAATGCAAAAGTAGTTTTGCACACGCATAAACCTAAGCACTAAGCTATCACAGTATAGAGAATATAGGAGGAGAAAACAAAGCCTAAACACAGCAGCTGCTACTAAACGAGGTCTTTAACTAAACGTCATCTGAAACATGTTTTTATCTGTAAATGCCACACGAAATATCAATGCACATTTTTATTAGTTAACACTGTTTTTGGTCGCCAAAGCTATGAACAACTTTGACCAAATCTAATGCTTTGATAAAATATCATGCGTGATTTGTCATGTGTCAAGCTAGGCAAACGTCTTATACTTTATACAAACAGTTTGCTTGTGAATGTAATATATAATTACGGGAGCTACTTTTAAAAATACTCTCACTCTCCTCAATTCCAAAATGATGAATGACATTTTCTTGATCTGTAACATGGCTTCGAGAATCTTCTTTGCTGTTTTTCAGTCCATAAATCATCGTCGGGCGCCTCTGTGCATTTCCGCCATCAAATCATGATCATTGCAACTGCAAGCTTAAACCAGGAAGATGAGAAGCAGCTGCATTAACAAGTGTTGATTTTAAATAGAGTAATTCCCTTTGTAGCCTGTAGATGGAGCCAAAGCTCAGTTACTCATGCAACTCCCTAGGCTGTGGCAAAGATATATATTGTTTTTGGCAACAACAAAAATATTCTAAAACATAAAATGGCAAAGTAAACGTACTCAAGAGCATGTTTAAAGACCTATAACAATACAACTAATGTAGGATATTTGTCCTTTAATATAGGCCTATTGTCATGGCTGTTCATGCACAAGTGCACAGGACCACACAAGGCGTGTGCACACACACACACACACACACACACACACACACACAAACACACCTTGGGCCCTCTGCCACTCACAATTGTATTGTGCCCATTTGAGGCTAGACCTATTTTGTGAGTCCAATACATAAAAAAAAAAAAATCCCCCCCCAAAAACAAATCATACATTACATTTACGGATGCTCTTCACCTGGTTGAAGTGAAACATCTTTTATTTTCCTACGCACTAAACCATGACACATAAAGAATGGGTGAACTTTGTATTTGTGAAATATTTAAGATGTAATAGTGGCTTTCACATATAATATACCCCAGGGCTATTTTCCAGAGCGCCAGATTTTCCAGAGGGCCAAGGCCTCTGGGGCCGGAGGTCCACAACACTCCACTAATGTAACAATATTTTGGATCGCGCAATATATCTCCAACACTGTTTCAATAAATTGAAGTTGAATCCGATTTTTGTGGAAAAATAGCAAAGCAAAATGATTTACCAACATTGCCCATCCAGTACTGAACCAGAGTTAAAATAGGACTAGAATAGTACCAACCAGGTCTGAACCAGGACTAACCCTGAATCAAATCAGGTCTAAACACCAGTATTTTTATATTGCTTTATATTTGGAAGATGGGTTCTGGGCCGGATTAAATCACTTGGAGGGCCTGATTTGGCCCCCAGGTGTTAAGTTGAATAGTCCTGACATACACCATCCACGTTCCTTTCAGCAGGTGCTTAAAGCCCATAAAAAACTCACCATGGCTGTGCTTGCTCTTTTGGAGAATGCTGAAAATGGGCTAATACCCGTAAAATGATGGACCTTTTGGCACATGATGACGTCGCTTCAGATTCCCCAGAGCCGTGTCCCTGGAACCGGTTTCTGAAATAAGCCCTTTCCAGGAGAGACAGACAGGAACCATGCCATCCCGTTTCCAACACACCATCGACGCAGGGGCCAATATGTTTTCAGCAATATCCGTTTTTTTCACATGTAATTCTGAGCAAATGACCGAACCCACGTTGCTATAAGGGCCCCCTCCGAATATGAATTTGCTCATGTCGATTGTAAACATGTCAATACATTTGCAATGGCTGTATGATATTCAGAAACACGATTCCCTTATACTGGCGCATAGTTGTGTTGGGAATAGCAGTAGGGTATAGCTATGTGTAATTAGTAAAAACATATTTATTCAAGGATGAACTAATAAAAGACATTTTCTTGTAGTTTACGGTTATCCCCTGTGGCACTGGCTTCTCACACCCTCCCCAGACCCTCGGCGCGCAAAACAGCATCATTACAATGAGCTGCATGGATGCGCACACTGGGGAGCAGGCTGCTTTAGAGGCGAGCCAAAGTTTGTAAAATATTAAGCGCATGTGGAGTATTGCACAATGTGGCCCACCTGACGTCAACCCTCCCAGCCAGACCCCAGGCACACGAACAAGGCGCAAGGATGCAAGATGAAGTGATGCAGCGCTTGTGGGGGGAAAAGATGGAAGCAATAGGTAGACACATTTCCTTTTCTTATCTCTTCTGTCAAATTGTTAATAGCTTGAAGAGTTTCTCCCTGAAAAGTTACTTCAAACGCCGCCACCTGCTGCATGTGCTGCACGGGGGGAACTGGCAACCGAACCCACAGAGGAAGCACCCTCACTGGGATTGTCCTCACCGGGATCCTCCACGACTTGTTCCGCTGCCACAACCGTGCGTTCTAGAGAAAGAGGGAACAAACGTATCTATGAACTTTGGTGAGCCTTTCTTACATAAATCGTTTTTGCGCACCTTCCGCAGCGACGTGGTCCGTGTCTCCCTCTTGTTCGAATACAATGCCACACACTGTCTGTTGCTGCCATGCTCTTCCTGAGGGTGGCCAGCCTCCTCTTCACATCCACCTTAATCAGCATTAATTATCAATAATAATTACCAGAGGGAATCCACAGATAACCAGGGCCCGGTGTAGCCAAGCTGCATTTTTAGAAGGTTTTTAGTGAACCCATGTTGGTGAAATAACCTTACGATCCAAACGTTTATTTTAATATTCTGGCACAGTGCGCTGCTGCGTTCTGCTAATTTCATTCACTGCCGAAGCCACGAGCTACCATTTACTCTCTTTTTTTAACATTTATTTGTGATAGCGCTGCTGTTTTCCAGGCTTCCACCTCCCCAATCAAAGCATCCACCTCCGTCTCTGACAGAATGTTTTTGACATCCCATCCCACATGATTTCAGATCTATGTTTTTGGGCCTGGTAAAGTCTTCTTGCTGCAGGGAAAAAGGGGAAAAGGTCATAAAAAAAAAAATGAAGGACTGGCCCGACAGTATAATTGACATAAAAAAAAATCTGACGAAATTTAAAAAGGGACAAATTGGTTAGACTTTGGACTAAATGGGACAATTATGCTAGACTATATGTTTAGGACCGCTTGTTATCGCTCCGTCTTGTTCTGTGTTACTATTGTGTCGTTTTTTTATACTTAAAAAAAAGAACGAAAATAAATCAAATAAAAATAAAAGTGACAAGAACAGGCTGCAAACAAATAAAGCTTTTCTCACCTCGTTTCTTGGATCTTTTCCCACAAATGTGAGCTACAAACATGGGCGCCGCCATGTTTGTTTTTCTTCCGTTTTGATCAATTCTATGACATTGAGCACCCTCTGGTGGTTACTTACCAGAACACAGCCTTGACATTAGAAACGGTTCAAAGTATAAATGAAGGTGCACTAACTACGCACAGAGCTGTTAAGTACTCTTGCGTTATTGGCCTAAGCCTCGGGGTGAATCTGTGGTATTAACAGGGAATCTTAACTTTAATATAACTTTTTCAGAATAAAGAAACCTTGGGCCCGTTCACATACTCAATGCTGTACAGTGGTAAAACCCTATTGTTAAGAACATACGGTCTAGTCTAAATGGAAAAGTTATAGTCCAGTCACATAGCCTCATATCAACAGACTGAGGAAAGGCAGCAGAGTTCAGGGCGGGTGATGCGAGTGCGTATGTTGTGACAGAAATACAAATGGGGCCAGCTCAGGTCCATTCATCACTGGGTCATTGTATCAGCGCTGAGTCCCATCATCTTATCTGATATGGGAAAGATTTCTAAACTCACGCAGAGCCATAATTTCACTGCATTGTACTGCCCCCGCTGAAGACATTGAGATAAAGTGAATAGATTTTTATTTATTTTTTTAAATAAAATGTGTGTACGTATCTAGTAGATACTTATACACACATTTTATTTTAAAGTCCTGCTACTACAGAGTCTCTAAGATCTGATAGATTTTTTTCTTGTTCATTTGCTTTTAAAAGTCGAATGCTCTGTGCGCTGAACATTAAGACGTTAGGAAGATTAGGCAACACTCGCACGCATGATGACTTGACTTGAACTAAAAACAGTGACTTGACTTGTCTTACTTGACCCTCATGACCCGGTGACTTGAGACCTGCTTGTGACTTGCACATAAGTGACTTACTCCCACCTCTGGTATCTACTAAAATCAGATTTGAGGATGACATGTTTTAAACGTTCTACTTTACTAATTCTGAGTAATTGTATATTGGTGTAACAGGCCAGATTAACCACGGGTATAGTTTGGCCTGGGCCAGGGTAAACCAAGGGATAAACTGTGAGAATCCAAATCAGAATCAGAAAAGGTTTATTGCCATTGTCTATGAACAAAATTCACAAACATAAGAACTTGTTTTGGCATTGAGGTGCAAAATAAAACACTGAGCAATAATAAAAACAACATATATGAAAGGGCATGCATTAAGAAACAATTTAAAATAACTATAGAAATAGGCAGTAATTTACAGTTAAATTTACAGATGTACTGCAGAAAGGGACAGTGCAGTGAGTGATTGATTTAAACTGTAGTTAAAGTGACAGGTGTTTAGAAGTGTTCATGAGTCCAGCATACCACACGGCGATGGAGGAGGTGAGGATGGACTCAATGATCCTCACCTCCTTCATCACCGTGTGGTACGCTGGAGCCACAGCCAGCGACAAACAGAGACTTCAGCGCATTGTGCGTTCTGATGGAGGGCTCCCACTTGAGGTCCTGGGTGATGGTGGTGCCCAGGAAGCGGAAGGAGTCCACGGTGGTGATGGGGAGTCTGTCATGATGAGGGGGGGTTGGGGGCTGTGGCTTTCTTGAAGTCCACGATCATCTCCACTGTCTTCTGGGCGTTGAACTCCAGATTGTTACTGCTGCACCAGACACCAGCCGGTCCACCTCCTCCTGTAGACAGACTCATCCCTGTCCGAGATGAGCCCGATGAGGGTGGTATCGTCCGCAAACTTGATCAGTTTTACGGAGTCGTGGCTGGAGGTGCAGCAGTTTGTGTACAGGGGAGAAGAGCAGAGGGAAAAGTACACAGCCCTGTGGAGCTCCTGTGCTGATAGTCCAAGTGTCATTCTTCCCCCGCCGCATGCATCTCCTAAGCCAAACTATACCCAGGATGGTAAAGTAGCCTAGGTCAGGCTAAATTCCTCTGGGGCAGAATACACACCCCTCTATTTGTCAATCTCATGTATTTTTAAGTAGGCTGAGTGAAGCCTAAATGTATTTATTTATTCATATTATTTACAATCATTGCCAGAAGGCTGATTCATAAAACATGTTCAGTAAAGCTTGACTTTCTGCCCAACTTCTCTCTTGACTGAGCATAAACACTGGAGTTCATGCTCAGTCTGTTTCCCCAGTCTCACTCAGGACTTTCCCAGCCGTGCTCAGCCCAGTCTCACTTAACAAGAGCAGCTCTGACAGCCCACAAGACTGGAGCACCAGACCGACCTCTCAATCCACTCAGTACAAGCTACAGAGAGGACACGCCCACCTCCACCAGCCAAGACCTCTTTAAGACATGAAGACACAATCAGAGAAGAGGGAAAAAGAACAAAGATAAGGAAGAGGAGAGGAATTAAATGAGTTAACACCCAAACTTTATAACACATACTGCTCTGCACATGTTTAGTTGTTCAAATTCAAAAAATAATGTGATGAATAAAGGAAGATGCCAATATTGAAAAAGATAGGCTTATTTGCATACATATTCGCTAAAAATAAAGTAGGCTGTGTAACTAATTACATTTTCAAAGTATTCTTCCCAACACTGACTAAAAGGAAGGATAAAAAAGACTACAGGGAAACATAGATATTTCAAATGACATTGTTCCTGTTATACTTTTAGTGATAACGTACTTCTGCAGCCCTGGCGGCCCAAGGGCTGACCAACACAAAATCATACATTTAAACTAGGTATGCAAATCTCACAATTTGATATTATCACAATATTCATTTCACACTATGATATTTTTTGTGATATTGTTGAGAGAGTTGCAGAAATGCCACCAAGACTTTGGTGTGAACCAAAGAATTAAGATACAAAAGTGCTTGTTAACAATCATTTATTTATGTTGTCTGCACTGAAATGTAGGATCTTGCTTCCCTTTTATTCTTTAGCTATTGCTGCAACAACAACAAAAACATATTTAAGTAAAGAATCTATTTGATATATTTTGAAAGTGTACAATATTATGGTGAGACGTTTGGCAATACAATATCACAGTATTTCGATGATTGTAAAATTCCCTATTTTAAACTCAATTGATATAAGTTGCCTAATTATACAATAATTACCAGTACGGATGTAACGATATGCAAATCTCATAATACAATACTTATCAATATAGTTATTTCATGGTGCAATATTTATTCTGATATTGTAGAGAGGCTAACTGAAATATAGATATGATACCTTCTTTCTTTTTAAAATGCCTTGTCAGCAACCCACAATATAACGATACTTTTGAAGCTACAATATCACCATATATCAGTTATTTTTACATCCCTCGACACTAGATGACTACAGCAGTAGACTGCAAAACCTGCTGAGCTGAAAATCAAGTTATTCATGAATAATTTGTTGTCGTGAACGCACATTGAGTTCATACATAGTAACAAAACTCCGAAATCAGATAGGATGTTGATGTCAAAAACAGTCTGTGGCGCTTTGTTGATCTCAGTCCAATATTTCTGAGCAACAGGACAGTCCCAAAACACATGCTAATGGTGGTCCTCATGGCTGCCACAGTTTCTCCAGCTGTTCCATATGAATAGTTGCACTACAACTTTAAACTTAACTGTAAACTTGTGTACATAGCAATGCCTATTTTTATTTTTATTTGATTTTATATTATATAGCGATTTGATTATTGTCCCATTAAATGCATGCCCTTTTGTTTGATTGAATACATGTTGTGTTTATTATTGCTCATAAGTTTTGTGTTCACTTCATGCCGAGACAAGTTCTTATGCCTGTGAAGTTTGTCATTGACAATGGCAATAAACCCCTTTCTGATTCTGATTTCTGATTCTGATTTCTGATTCTGATTCTGATTCTGAACTTTGACATTTTGTTATGAAAAAACATATACAATTTTTCCAACAAAATTCTTTCCAAACATGTGATTTTGTCGTCCTCCATTGAGCTGTACGTATATTTTCCCATACTTTGTCTGTCAAAACAAAATCACCCACACTTTCCCATTTATTTTTAATAGCTTTAGTAGAATGGCTTTAGTAACACAATAGTAACGTAGTAACTACATGAAATACTTTATCCCTCTGAAAATCTTCAGCAATTCTCCTCTTGCGGCGCTATGAACATGAGCTAAGAACATCACAAAGGTATTGCGCTTCCTCGTGTGGAAAGGCAGTGATTTTCTACCCCTGATGCTAGATTACTCACACATTACTCACTCATGTTCTTTGTATTGACTTGACACGGCACTACTGTACATCTATCTACAGCGCTGAAGCAAACTGCATCCCCCCCCGACAGCTCATACTCAGCCTATTTCTGCCGCTCAGATAAGAAGAAGGAACGAGCAGCTATAGACTGTGCTCACAGACGACCATTTTTGGAAAGAGTTCTGTCACTGTACATGAATAACATTAGCTCCCACACTAAGCTCTGAAAAATTGGCTACCCCTACGCAGGCACAAAAGTAAGACCTGTGTAGATGTTCACATTTAAAATGTTACATTTACAGTTCTCTAGAGGTCCCAAAACATTTTCCTTTTTGTGCTCCCTCATCATTTCTTTCAAATAGGACATCATATTCAGTTTTAATGTTGGTTTTATGTCAGCCTTTCCTTCTTCAAATATTGTTAAGAAGTAGTGCAGTTGACAGCGAGAGACTCAAAGAGACAAAACTTATCTGTTTCTCTTAAAGTCTCCAGCTCCCAAACCCTTTGAATTTCAATTGGAGGTGTTTTTCTCATTTTTGCATGTTTGAGTAATCCTGCATATGTAAATTATTCTCGCTTCACCAGACTAATTTTGACTGCCCAAGTTGCCTCCACTATGCAACTATAGAACGGTTAAATACACCAATATTAGCATTAGCAGCAACTTTTTTTTTCCATTCATAAATATATTATAGGAGATAATCAGACTTGTACATTATTGTCATTATGGTCTAAAAAAGCGACATAATATGTTGCAGGGAAGGTCCAAGGGTGATCAATCATGAAGCATTTACTGTTATGTATTTTCTACTGCATTTGAAGTTAGATTAATTACATAAAATCAATAAATATATTCTAATAACGCATTCCAAGTTCTCAAATACAAAAAATTATGAAAGGTTATGGCCAAATAAAGAATCACATGGTTCAAAAGACCAAGCGATATCTAGGAGACAGTGAAGCGTCAGAGTATCAGTACTATCACTTATTTCGCTGACGCGTTGTGATACATCATAATATTTCAGCTTGTCTCAATTGAAACGCCTGCTCAGTGCTCAAGACTGACGGCGTTCTGGATCTGTGAAAACATTCTCTCACTTGTCCTGACATTGATAAATTGATGGTAACTGAATCAAAACCAAACATTGACCGTCCACATGTCGGATACTTGTCAGATGCAAGAATCACAGGCTGGATGTTTGCACTCCAACCACGAGAAATATCTCACGATGAATGTTATGAATAGCAAATTTGTGAAAACTGGAGCCACCATTTTAGTCTTGCTTTACTCTTTGATAAAGCTTTTTCATGCTTAAATTGTGGTGAATTATCACTAATAGTGGCTAAGTCACAAGACTTATATGATGAAAAAAATAATAAATAATAAGAAAGTTCAACATTTGTGAGTTTTCAGTTTGTATATTTTATTCAATGACTTTGACTCTCACCCTGGTTCTGGTTCTATTATTAAGCCTTTTTAGAACAATGTTGCGGTTTAAAATGAACAAACTGTAAAATGACGAGCTACTTATGTTATAGTTCCATATTAAGCACTTATTTAAAATTATAAGCTGTAATGATTTAAATTGAGTGTTAAATAGAAGTGAATAAAGGGGTCTGATAACATAATTACTCTTCTTTCTGCTCCTTTTCATTCCTTTTTCATGTTCTGAAAACAATATTTTGAAAAAATTATCACAGAATAGCACATTTTCTAGGTTTATAATTTCACTTCCTGTTTGTAATTGATGACATCACACTAGGAAATTACCCGGCAACCACGGGGTCCAATTTTATTTGACAAATAAAAAATATATGAGAGCGACTTTATTTTGTTGAATAATTGTTTTGGGGTAAAAAAAGTGGTATCTTTGTGTAAATTGTGCATAAACTTTGACTGGAATGAGTATCCCTTTTGTGATGTCACTTCCTGTCACTGTCGACAGATTTTTCAACGTTTTCGCCACAAATTCCTGCTCAATTGTTGTAAAATTATTATTATAAATGTACAACAGGCATAAATACACCAAATAAAGTCAAAATTAGACAATCGTAAAAACCTGTCATACGTCACTTTAAATGCCCTGATCCTGACTTTTCTTTTACGCTCAGGACAACGCCCTTAGCACCATGCAGAAATGTTGCTGAAATAACGTTGAGTTAACTATCGGAGTGCATTTTCTAACTTTGCTGTGCTCCTCTGGCTAGCATCAGAGCAGGGACCAACAGTAGTGTATTTTTGGCCGGCATGTCGTGGGTGGGATGAAGAGGTTGTGTGCTGCTTTTGCCCTTAAATTCTGATTGCTTACAGGCAAGGCCCCCCACTGTCTGCAGCGTGAGCAAGTGTGTAGGAGGATAGATGGTATATTTATGTGGAGGGATGCCATTCAGATGCCAGATGGATGTTCCCCTATTCATTTCTACTGCTCATATGTATTATGAAAAGCCCATGCTGTCAATTTGGATGGTGCACAAAGCTGCTATAGTGGCTCAGGACAGACAGCGAGCCGTCGTCACTTTCAAACGCTGATGAAAGGTTGGTTGGATGTCTTATCTTGGTAATATAGTGATACTGTGTCCAAGTAATTTCCCTTGTGGGTCTATAAAATGTGTCTAAGTCGTTTTGTCTGGGTGCTTTTTGTCCTCCATTAACTGAAACTGAAGACTGAAGAACACGTGTTCGTTCGCCCCACCCGTTAAGTCCTACTTCTTACACTGTCATGAAACTGCCTGAGATGGTCACAAATGGACATTTTCTCATGGTTCTAGCCATCTGCTCTGTAAGGACAAAAATGTTCCACAAAGTTGCTTCTATATGGTTCCCGTGCAGCTAAATGGCTTTTAAAACGCATAGCTGATATACTTGACTCTTATTGATTTCTCAAATAATTGATTTGATTGATTCATTTTTTGCAATTTTTCATTGTTTTGTATTTGGGAACTACTTTTCCTTCCACCATTTCACTCATCTCAACCAGATGGAGAGTGCTTTATGCAACAACAACATAAACTGGATTGAACCTAAGACATTTCATATTCCAATGCAATACCAACCCTAGTGTCAGGAAGTATCAGATCTAAGTGGTTGAGTGGTTAAGGCTCAGCACATGTATGCCAGGGGGTTGTGAGTTCAAATCCCAACCTTGATATTTACTGCATGTCCTCCCTTCTCTCTCATCCCCCAGTTCACACTTTCCTCTCCTGTCTAATAAAGCTTTCAAGCAAAAAAAAAAAAAAAAAAGTTAAAAGTACTGCACTACTGTTAATAATGCAGGATTACTCAAACAGGCATGAAACAAAACATAGAACATAGAATCATCGTTGTCTTGAGACAACCGCTTGGCCAAAATTAAACTTAGTTAAAGCTTATTTTCTCATTTCACAATTTGAAAAACAGGTAAATAGAGATGCAAAAACAAACAAACGTTGCCCAGTGCATCTTCTTGCCTGTTTTAGAATAAGTTACTGGAGAGCCTGTCTGCTTTAACGTGACAGACCATGCAACAATATTGCTAAATCATTTTTTCTTCTTATTTTAAACGCTCAAAACCAGAGAAATAAGATAAAAACCATCACATTTACCAGCGGGAGGTTATCCATTGTATAGGTGACCTCGGTCCGGCACTCCAGTCAGTGTGTGACCAATGGGTTTTCCCTCCTTACTGATTATTATTCCAAATGAATCTCACTTATTATTATTCCAAATGAAACTGCCTTAAGTCAGGGTTGAGTAATCCAATATTCGCACAATATTAGCTCACAGCCAATATAACAGATTGTCTTGAATATATATTTTTAAGCGCTGCCTCAGGTGTCTGTTTAATTACATTTCCTTGGCTACATTTCTGAATATATTGTAAAGAATGGTTTATACATCTGAACAATGAATGGATCAGATTGCATTATTAGACAACAGTAGATGCTTAATCAACAATTTATTTTTTGCCATTATAAGCTGGGCCTTAAATGAAAAGTTCTAAAACAAACACCTTTATATAGGAAAAATACACATATGTATTTATTTAGTGTCTTTAATTTAACAGGAGGTTTTGACAAATGTCACCATCTTTTGATACTTTAATGATTTATTGATTTATTTTTAACTTTGTTCCAACTTTTGTTTCATGTGTTTCCGAGTAATTACATAGAGATTAAAAGAATCTACATTATCAAAATAGACACACCATGAAATTTTGATTTGCCCTCTTGCTTGGGGGAAATTAAATTAAATTAAAAGAGAGAAACCATTTGGTGTTTTGTTTTGTTTTTTGCGCTAGGACTCACTGCTTTCAAAAGTGTTTGTCAGATTGATGAACAGAAACCATTGTTAAAGCTGTTTGTGGCATAAATCATCATGTCGGCAAACTGAGCAGAAGCCAGCCTGTTGTTGTAATGGCCAAACGTTTTCATCTCATGGGTTTAGTCGACTGAACAGACCGGCGCTGCAGAAACAGTGTTACTAATCAAAACAGGTGACCACTGAAATATGCACTTCTCCACACTTCGTTTCCATGGTGACTGAGAGAACGGCTAGCCAAGATGCTTGCTGTATCTTCTTAACAGATTATTGTTTTTTCACATAGCCAACAAAATATAAGATAAGATCAACTTTATTTGTCCCACAGTGGGGAAATTCCATGGTTGCAACAAAGGGTACAGAAGCAGATTAGGCACAGTATAATAATAAAAACAGACTTAGAAAAAAGGAAAAAAAGAAAACTCATTAAAAAAACTCATAAAAAACTCTCATAAAAAAACAGATAAACAGACAAATCTTATTATTAATAATAATAATAATAATAATAATAATAATAATAATAATAATAATACACCTCTTATTTACAGCTGTCATATGGACAGAAAATATTGCACAGGGATGATTGACATTATGCCACAGTATTGCACAGGGGTATAACAGTATTGCACAGGATTATGAAAGTTTGAATGACACATGTTCAGGGCTAACAGTGTTTGTTGTAAAGTCTGACAGCAGCAGGAAGGAAAGACCTGATAATTACTTAAATGAGAAGTGAAAAGTATCTTGACAGGAATGCACTGATGAACAGAAAAACCTCAAAATGAGTGCTGTCAATCGATAAAACAAACTTTTGATGTATAAATAATCACAATCAATGACATTCTGCGCTGAATTTGGTATCAACATTTAAAGTAATGTAAAAAGTTCTTATTTGAACCATTATTGCACAAAAATATCATTCTCTTAGGTGAATTATATTATTCAATTATTTCCCAAATCTCAATAAATTATTTAAAAGCCCAACTGCTTTGTAGATATTGTATTTCATAATAAAACCAGTGTTGCCACCCTACTTCAGGTAAATGCATATGAGAAAACAATACGTGAAGTCGGGTCAAGACCCTTCATTGCCGCTTGCAGATGTAAATAGCTCTTATGAGGTGGGGCTAATAGATGTAGGTTGCTAGGGTGGGCCTGCAGTCTTCTGGAGTTCTGTAGTAGTTTGGCGTAGTATTTGGCCAAAATTACTCCTTTTTGGCTATAAAACATGACCCTTATTTTCCTCTTCTGCAATAGATAGATGTGTGACAGGTGGGCATCTACATGGTGTCCACTGTACATTTTATAAACATAGACTGGGAAATTAAGTTGTATGTCCTACAAACCCGAGCAATGCATGAAATCCCCACAAGAAAACATATTGCAGATGTGGTGATAGCAGCAGTGGACGAGTGGAATCTTGATATTTAAAAAAACAGTGGTTGTCACGGACAATGCATCAAATATGGGCGTAGCAATGGACAGGATACCAACATGTTGTTTTAAAGGTGGCATCCCAACATGCTCTGAAAGTACTATACATGCATGTTGTGTTTACTCCACACATCTGGAATCAATCCCAGGACCTTCTTGCTATGAAGCAAGCGTGCTAACCACTCTGCCACCGTGCCACCCATAAGTTAGGAGGATCTCAATATTCTTTCATAAAAGGCACAACTGGAGCAGATGCGCTGAAAAAAATAAGAAACTCTTTGGCCTCCTCATTACAAGCTCATCATGCCTGTTCGTTGGAATATTGCCTATGAGATGGTCTCCATGTTTCACAAGTAACAGTCAGCTGTTTGCGCTACCTTCTTATCAGGTAAGTAACCTTTGCAATGTAGTAATTATGTATCTGTGTAACTAATGTGGATAGTTTATCTTATAAACATACCTGACACAATTAATCAAATATGAATAAATACATGCAATTACATATACAATGAATACATTTTGGCATATACATACATATATGTGACCTGGATGCTTAAATAGTGTAGCCGCCGGAAGGGGCGTGATCTATATCCAGTGTGTTTTTGGTTTCCGTTCCAGATCTACAGTGACGTAAATAGGGGTATGATCACTTAGAGCGTACCTATGTCTACCTCTGTAATTTTTTACCTACCTTTGTTGAAAATATAAAAAAGTAGTCATTCTGGTATAGATCTTATATGGGATGGAAACATTTGTATGTTGGCGTACATGTCGATTCATCTCTCTCCAGATATTGATTTACCCTGCATTATGTATTGATGTGCAAAATATATTATTTACAGATTTACCAGTACTTTGTGGGTTTGAGACATTTAATGTCGGCTGAACATGTAAGTTCCAGTTGCCTTCACAGACAAGGGTTCCCTCAGAGTTGTTTGCAATCAGATCTATAACTTTCGTATAGGAAGTGAGGTCGCTTCCTGGGGGTGCAAATACTTTGATCAAAGTCAGAATCAGAATCAGAATCAGAAAGGGTTTATTGCCATTGTCAATGAACAAAATTCACAAACATAGGAACATGAAGGTGCTACATAAAACACTGATCAATAATAAAAACAACATATATTCAATCCAAAGGGTATGCATTAAGAAACAATTTAAAATTACTATAGTATAAAATAAAAATAAAAATAGGCATTACTATGTACACAAGAGTTACAGTTAAATGTACAGTTGTAGTGCAGAAAGTGACAGTTGCAGTTAAAGTGGCAGGTGTTTAGAGGTGTTCATGAGTCCAACGACAGAGGGAAAGAAACTTTTCTTGTGGCGGGAGGTTCTGGTCCCAATGGACCGTAGCCTCTCGGCAGAACGCACAATGCGCTGTAGTCTCTGTTTGTCCCTGGCTGTGGCTCCAGCGTACCACACGATGATGGAGGAGGTGAGGATGGACTCAATGATGGCCGTGTAAAACTGCACCATCATCTGCACTGGCAGCTTGGCTTTCCTCAGCTGCGGCAGGAAGTACATTCTCTACTGGACTTCTTGATGAGGGGGCTGATGGAGGGCTCCCACTTGAGGTCCTGGGTGATGGTGGTGCCAAGGAAGCGGAAGGAGTCCACTGTGGAGGTGGGGAGTCTGTCATGATGAGGGGGGGCTGGGGGGCTGTGACTTTCCTGAAGTCCACGATCATCTCCACTGTCTTCTGGGCGTTGAACTCCAGGTTGTTTACCGCTGCACCAGGACACCAGCCGGTCCACCTCCATCCTGTAGACAGACTCATCCCGTCCGAGATGAGCCCGATGAGGGTGGTATCGTCCGCAAACTTGATCAGTTTTATGGAGTCGTGGCTGGAGGAGGTGAGGGACTTGAGGTGGGGCAAGACCAGGCGCTCAAATTACTTCATGACTACATACGTCAGTGCCACTAGTGAAGACGGGGGTTAACTCTCCTGCGCAGTGTTTTAATGTGGCGGGAGGGACGCCGTCTGGTCCAGCAGCTTTTTGGGGGTTGGATTTCCGAAATAGCCTGTGAACATCCTGTTCCTGAACTGAGAGAATGGTGGGGGAGGTGGGGGGGACCAGGTTTGGGTTGGCGGAGGTGGCCACCGTGGGGGAGGGGGTGGTCACATCAAACCTGGAGTTTCTCAGCCAGTTTTCGACTGTCTGCAGCAGGGGGGCTCGGGGCTGATGATTGATGAGAAGCCGGAGCCCCCTCCATACGGAGGCAGGTTTGTTGTCAGAGAACTGCTGCTTCAGACGCATATTGTACTGCCAAGAATGAATGAGGCGAACTCTCGTGGAGAGTAGAATGGTTTGCAGTTCATGATCAGATATTCCAGATCAGAGCAGTGTTTGGAGATCACAGTCACATCCGATGGCCAGGCGTTGTTCATGTAAAAACACAGGTAAAGACATTCTGTTAATTGTTGCTGCTTTGACAATAAAAACCTACCGAGCCTCAGCATTGTGGGATAAAGCAGAGCTTTCTTCTGGCTCAGGCGAGACTTCACTTGGTCAAATAAGATAAGATAAGATCACCTTTATTTGTGCCACAATGGGAAAATTCCAGTGTTGCAACAAAGGGTACAGAAACAGATTATGCACAGTATAATAATAAAAACAGATAACTTAGAAAGAGAAAACTCTTATAAAAAACTTTTATTACTATAGTAATTTTAAATTATTTCTTAATGCATGCCCTTTTGATTGAATATATGTTGTTTTATTATTGCTCAGTGTTTTATGTTGCACCTTCATGCCGAGACAAGCTCCTATGTTTGTGAATTTTGTTCATTGACAATGGCAATAAACCCTTTCTGATTTCTGATTCTGATTCTTATGAAAACAGATAACTTAGAAGAAAATAAAACTCTTATAATCTTAATAATCATAACACTCTTATTTACAGCTGTCATATGGACAGAAAAGATTGCACCAGGGATGATTGACATTGTGTCACAGTATTGCAGGAGTATAACAAATGCTTTGCCTCTTGAATACTCTCGCAGAGTAGTTATTGAAGAATGATAAGTGACGTCTAGATTCCGCCATGACACGCTGTTTATCACTGACGTTATAGAACTTCAGTATACTAGGTCTTAGATGTTGGTTCGGAGCCGGCTGGAGAGCCAGGGAGCGATGTGGATGGTCAAGCTTTATTTTCCCCATAATGACAAGTTGTTTGAAGTTTTTCCAATTGTATTTAAGAAAAAAGCACATGTACATAAGTATTTGTTGAAGCACCTTTGGTGCTAATTACAGCCTCATGTTTTGTGTATAATGCTACACCAATGTGTTACACTGGAGCAGGTTTTCATCAAGGATGTCTATGTATAACCTCAAGTTCCGTGTGCACGGTATAATCCCAATTTTAATAAACCACCTTCTTTCTTAGAAGCAATAGCAATGTTTTGAGTTGAATAAAATGGATTTGATTTTGTTTGTAAACTAAAACATTTTCTAGAAATGAGAAATGAGAAAGTAGAGTACCATAATACTTTATGTTGTCACTGGCCTTGCTTTTTCATACTGCTCTTTTCCAGACAAACTAAACTGTTGGAATGTGTGTTTATTCCACAGCACTCACTGTTCATTCAAGCAGAGCTTTTTTAAGAAGCTCCTTCTTATAAGTCTTTCCAGATCTGTAGTTTTTCCATGGGATTGGGCGGCTTTTATAGTCACAAGTTCCATGTGTTCATTATAGAATAATCTTAATGAAAGTCCTGAATTTCAGTGAGAGGAGAGGAGAAGCTGGTCTATGTCCTCTGAGGAGGGCTACTTTCACTTGCTTCGCCCACAAGCGAAAGTGAGCAATTTGCAAACAAACAAAAAACAAGGTTTTGAAGGATAAACTTTTGGACTCCTACACCCAACGCACTGAAGAATAAAAAGCAGCTGGCTCTGTTCATCTTGAAGAGGCTGCATAAAGTTGGGTTGAGGAGAGGCAGCCCAATGCACCCGATAGCCTTGACAAAGGGGTGCTCCAGTTCGACTCAAACTGGGCTCACACCAGCAGAAAAGTGGAGGTACAGAGATTAAGGGCATTGTACGTGTGTGGTTGCTGCCACCGCAGAGTTGTAGGATCAGCTGTCAACATTTGCAGACTTTCTTTACCCCTTCTCTCCCCCTTTCACGCCATGACCGCCTTATCAAACAAAGCCCAAAAATGTCCTATGCATGCTGGTGCAGGAAGGAGAATCGTAGAAATGGTGAGGATGCTATCGGAGAGCGGTGCAATCCAAGCGACCTCAGCATATCAGAGTTGAAATGAAGTCAACTTTATGCAAATGCTAAGCAATAGAGCTCCCGCGCCCACGTGACTAAATTTGTAGCGGAAGCCATTATAGCAGGGAAGAAACTGTGGTAATGAATGGCAACGAGCCTGAACTTTAGCTTTTGGAGTTTTTCTTTGCCATTAAATCAATCAGTAAATAGCAATACATCTTAAAAACAATCTACTTTAATTTCTTCTATCAGACCAGTGCTAGTTTGTTGTCGTACCGTGACATGTTTGGACTGCTTGTCTGTTGTCATCATCAGAAGAGTCACTAGATGTTGCAGTGACGTGGCTTGCCGGCTAATTTACACAATCTTTGGACTGCAGAGGGCGCTGTCATCCTTCCTCTCCCGGGAGGAAGACCATGCCAAAGATGTGATCTTGATAAAATAGTGACACAATGTTGTACGGTTCTCAAAAATGTTAAGCCGCAACCCCCTTAATAACAACACCCAAAGAGAAAGCGTTGGCTACCCCCAAATTGATATTGGCACTCTAACAAATGTGAAGTTGTTGTACATGATAGCAGTATGATAGGCAGCACATTCATTAATGTGAGGCTTGACTCACATTCCGGAGCGCAAAAATAATCCACAATCTCTGTAACACAAAGTTTGATAATTGTTTCAGGCTCCAGTTTCAATGCAAATTCCCCGCTGCCATCACTGCCAGTGTGGAGTTTGGTGGTGGTTCACTAGTGTGGACAGGCCCTTAGCGCTAATGAGAGCAATGCTGGGAGGAGTCCGTGTTCTACCTATTGGATGTGTGTTCTGCCATCTGTTTTTGCTGTGACTAAAAATAATAAATTCATATCACAAAGCAACCTTACAGCAAAGCCATTATACAGGACCTCTCCCCGTCCTATCTCCTGTCTGTTGGTTATCAACAATTTTTGAAAAGCCCTCCCAGGCAAGTGCTTTTGCGATTTTGGGCTTTACAAAAATAATTTGATTTGACCTATGTCTCAAGGTGTAGATTTTCTTAGGGTACTTTGTTTTTATGCTTGCCATATTTGATCATATCTTAGATTTATTACTCGTTGTTTCATGTTGCAGCAAGTTTCTAGTTTTGTTCTCTGACAATGGCAATTAACCTCTTTTTGATTCTAATCTTAATTTTCTAACACTGAATTGAAGGCGCCTGTGTCACTCGTGGTCAAGTGAATAGCACTCCATAAAGTTAAGATAAAATAGAATAAAATAAAAGGAGATCGATTCCAAAATGTGTGTTGTGATGTGTTTCTAATCCCAATCTAGAGTGGTTATGGCACAAGTACGTGATTATGATACTGATGAAAAGGCTTAATTCTCGATACTGACACTGTTTTTTATACAGCACATTACAATGTATTTATTTTTTTGTATTAAAAAACAAACAAATCAAAGAGAAGAAGACTGGAGAGTGAAAAGACTAAATCAAAAGGAAATAGAGTAGGCCAAGAAATACACCAGAAACCATGATAGTCAGCCACTTGACAGCCACAGTCTCTGCAACTATTTGTGTTTCCCTGTGAACAATATGCACTTTGACATGGTATTATCCGGTGTAATCCCCCATTTGTCCAGGAGTGATCCATTGTAGAAAAAATATTCAGTTTTAGAAAAATATTTTTAGAAATATATTTCGACTCTCATCCATGCGTCATTCTCAATTTGTGGATCTAGTCGAAGAACTGAGATATTTTTCTTATCTATCTGAGATATATGTCTTGTTTACAGTTATGCTTGGGCCATCAAAATCTTATTGTAAGATGATTGTAGCTCCCTCATCACTGCCCTATGAATGGAGAGTATAGAAGGAGAACGAAGGGGAGCTTTAGAACATGTGTGCAGCACGAGCCATAGATGTTCCAAGACTGAGCAAAGTCCTCTACACGCTCGTAACGCAAACCAAAGGGTGGTTACAACAACACTGGCACAATCGCTGACTTTAGGCCTGAATTGGTGATTTTACGGTGATTGTTTGGCAAGGCTGCAGTTCAGCTCATGCTGCTAGCACAGCTTCCAGATGGTGACGTCAGAGGCAACAAAGAGGTAGCGCAGGTGAGGGCACCTCCTTTTAAAAGTTCTGGTCACACGCAACAGACTGCCGGAAGTTCCAGGGGCCTACTGCCCACAACAGTCAAGAAAATCCTTAAAGGTGCACTATCTAACCTTTCTGGTGGACGTTAAATATGGCATTAAACTCATCTATATTGCATTTATTCAGTTAGAGGCATTTTATTGCTAATAGTACCTTGAAAATAAGTTAGGGTTAGGCATTCTGTCATAACCCGGCTCCAAGTCCTGACAGTAGACTTGACAGTTTCATGGACGATCTTGATGAGGCATGAACATCTGCAAAGGTGTATGTGCGTGCTTGATCAAGATGTATGTATTGTAGTGTTGTATGTGTTGCATAGTTCAGTATTATATATAAGTATAGTAATTCATTTGTACTAATTGAAAGCTTAGTTTTATGGCATTGCTGTGCTCCGTAGAACAGAGAGATTAAAACATGAGGCACTTCCTATGGCATCCAGCGCGTCAAAAAGAAAAAGTATCTGTAAACCTGGGTTTGAACCCTGTTATTCTTTTGAGTCGACATGTTAGAACTCTTCAGGTCCCTTCTGCTCCTATTACAGCTCTATTCATGGTGTCCGAAGTGACACACACTCGATGCTACTGCCATGTTTAGGATGCACTGCATTTGCACTGTTGCTGTTTCATCTGTAACGTCCCTAAAACCCCGTTTGTCGCCAGAAATGGATTACTGTCATCAGGAGTGACCAGGGGACTTTCAGAAATCACTCCAGACTGAGGCTGAGCTGTTTGTTTCAGGTAGTTAGCATCTGGCTTATGTTAGTTTACATATTATTGTCTGGCAATGCTAATGAACATTAGCCTATTTGCAGACAGGTTTAGCTAGCCAAATTTCCAATTGTTCGGGTGTTATATTTTAGGATCAGACAGTCACTCACCCAAACACAAAGTCCGTGCTCATGAAAGCTTTGAGGGCTTTTCTGGTGCGTAGAGGGCTTGTGGACGAGGATGTTTAGATATAAATGTCCGTAAATGTTTGTTGTGTAAGATGTCGCTGCTTGTAAGTGTTGTCAGTGACTCGCAGCTGTAGATAAGCATCAAAACCTCTCATCTTCTTGAAGTATGAAGACTTTTCATTTTTAATTATATGCACTTTTTTCATGACTGTCATGAGGCAACAGCAAGTGTGATGTCTTCAACATGGCGGTGACAACAAATAAGTCATGTGACCATGAGCAAAACTCGGGGGGGTCGGTGAATGCCAATAAACACTTCAGGGGCGGCAATTTATGAATTATTATCATTATTAATAGTCGTAAGCCTAGTATTATTATTATTAGTAACAATAATTATAACATACTAACATTATAATATTTATTTTTCTTTATTCGAATTTTTTTAAAAAGAAAAATGCAATTTAAATGTGTTTTTTTTAATAATCTAACCATACCACCTAGGATTAAAATGAGTAACTTTAGTCAAGAGTTAAAAATGCTTAGCCACTAATAAGCCTTTCATTTGTATGTATTGTATTGCATTGTATGTTTGTTGATCTTTTATTCCCGAACACATCCACAGTAAGAATTTGGTTCAGAGTTTTGAAACACAGCAGGGTCCATTCCCCTGCTCACACAAACTCCTCCGCTCACCGCCCTTTAGTTTCGAGACGGACCGAGACCAGAGCACATGGAGAGCACTGACCCCTGACGCCAAGCGTGACATGAGCGCACACAAACTGCACCGAGCGCCACTTTTTGGACCCGTTTTGTTGCGTTGTGTTTGTAAAACCTGCTCCTTGTGCAGGAACAACCTTCAGCCTCTGGTCCACAGACAGAACAAGCACTTGCTGTAAACTTTAGAGGAGAGACAGAGGAGGCAGAGAGCACTAGTGATGCAGGGATTGTCTTTTTAGTTCCGGATCCCGCTGGTTACCTGTCTGGCCAACTTAGAAATTCACATTTCATTTTGAGGTGGGTTATAGCATGCAGACCGCCGTATATCGCATGTCTGCACTGTATCTTTGCGTTTAGATGCATCCAAATTAAGTTCCTCACTAATTTCTCCGTGAATGTGTTTGTAATAAAACCCACAGGGTTTTGAAGTTTACACACACTCAAAAGGCTTGCACTGAGCAAGTGAGTGAGTGAGAAAAGAGTGAGAGAGAGAGAGAGAGGGAGAGAGAGAGAGGATGAGAAAGAAAGACGCAAACTCCCAGTTTCTCTTTAAAATGATTATTAGTCGTGCTGCCTTTGTTAAAATGTGCTCAGGTGCACATCCTCCATGATGTCAGCAGTTTAGATCTTTTAGGTATGTTTTCAGACTGAAACAAAACCATAGTCCAAATGACACTGTATTTCAACACGCAGTCTTTTTAATGGACTCACGGGGCGGAGAGTTTAGGGAAAATTGACTGCCAACTTGCTCAAACTCGTTGCCTCTCCCCTCTTTACTCAGCCTTTACTCTCTCTTATTTTGCTGGTAATAAACAGTTAAACACTGTTTAATCCCATCAGCTGGTGTTAAACAGTTTCAAAAGCATTATTATTTTATTTTGATTATTATTATATAGTTATTTTGAAACAAAACTAAATTACATGGACGAGATGCATATTTGAAACTGACTTAATTGTATGGTCAAGTCAGTGAGAGGATCAGGGGGGGGGCACTGTAAGAAAGGGGGGGATACGATCAGCCCCCCCGGTGATTTCCGCTTTGCATGTGACTAAAACCAATAGATAGGGTTTTTGCAGAGTTGTGCTAAATTTTAAAAAATACCTTTCCTCCCATGGACAGCGAGTTATGAATAGATAATCTCCGAAATGTTGTAAAAGTTAAAGGAGACCGTGGCTGAGGAGCATAGTGGTCTAAGGAGGTTGTGTATCCAGTTCTCTGACAGGTTTGGTACCAGGAGTAGGCTGGGAGACGGTCTGAGGCCCTATATTAGGAATGGACGTCCCTCCATTTCATGATCTTTTATACAACCAACTTTTGGGTTTAGTTGATAGTTTTTGGCATGAACCTTTTTGGTTTTCATTCTATCTTTTGTTTTGTTTCGTGTTTATGTGTTGTGCTCGAGTGTTTCATGGAATTAGTAAATCAATGCAATTAGCCATATGGCAAAGTAAACTTTACAAAAAATGAAAATAGACCCTCCACTATAAATGTTACAAAGTACGGCTTTAAATGCTTTGCAGAGAGAATAAACCAGTGCCTTTAATGTTTACATGTTGAACATACAGGCATCTACTATCCAGTCCCTGGGTCATCATGAGAGGACGTGGCAGTCAGAGTAGTGCTAATCGAGCTGGAATTGTTCAGTGAATCTGGAACATTTGATTTAATCCAAGGCCAAACTGCTTAGAAATTTCCAATCAAGATGGCGATGCATGTTAATGAAGACACAATCACAGCAGGGAGTGTGTTGTCTTGTCAAGGATTTTCCTCCAAAGCTATTTAGCGAAGCGTTTCAGCGGCACGACAAAGTTTCATAACAGTAATCTACTGTTTGATTATGTTAACAGTTTTGATTTGAATAGCAATGGGAGCGAGAGACCTTGGAGAGTATCAATGATAATTAATAAATGCATTATAAAAGAAGCATAGTGGTTTGGATGTGGATGATGTCAGCTTGTACTTGCTGGCTCGGAGAGACATACACATTTATTTCAGTTGAAAGGAAGGTTGATTTAGAGACAAGAGAATGCACTTACGTCTCATGACTTTTTGAGCAGCTGAGAGAGTGAATTACACTTTCAAATTTGGATTCAAGTCTAAGACATGAATGTCAGTGATTTTGACCCACAATACCTTTGAAGTGTGCATGAGTTGTTTCTGGTAAATGGCAAAGTTTAGAAAGTTACAGTAAAGGGAATATATGGTGCATTGGGTGCAACGTCAGGTCTTAACTGACACTGCTTGTAAGTGACTTGTCTGAACGACCAGGGTTATTCACCTAATTTAATTACTTTTGAGACAATTTTGTGTGGCACAAAATGCACAAAAATAAAAAGATGTATTCTCTGGACAGCTGCTCTTCTGAACACGTTTCCTGCCAAGAAACCTGACTTGCTCCACGTTCAAATGGTGTCTGTCTATTCTATGAAATTGTGTTCTTTGTCTATGTTCAATTGTGAAAAATAATTTCCCAGCAGGGACAATAAAGTTACATATAATCTGTTTATGTTAATTAACAAATCTTAATTTGATTTCACACAGATGATCACATACTTGTAATGTCTGTGTAGACCCCCAGACATCCAGGTAGGTTCCATAGCAAATTGAATTCTGTCAGTATTTCACTGCTCATACGAGTAGCTTCTGCAGTTCATCTGATTACAGATGACAGAATACTATTTTCTTTTGATACTACATGAATGTTGATCTGTTAGTAATTGTGAAATAATGTACATTAAAGGTCACTGCTGTTTGGCAAGGGGTTACAGGGGAAATTACTAATTTTATCAGAGAACAGGGATCTTAATATCTTAACCCAGCATATCCATCTCGCCTTTCTAGGGCCATTTGTAGTACTTGTTTGTTTGGTTTCCAAATTGGCATTGAAGGATGTGTTAGTTATAAGTGTTAGTGCTGGGTATCAAACCATTTACTCCCTGTACACATTTTGGAAAAGCCAATCACTTCACTGAGAATAAAATCTGCCTGGACCAAAATACTTTTCTAAAACTGTCATGAGTGAGTCTACTTGCAACTTGCATAAACTTACATAATTAAACAATACAATTTCAGACTGGCAGAAAAGTAAGCTGACGGGTTCACAGCACAATTACCATTGTCTTCATTAAACTGTTTTCTTTAAGCTTCACAATTTGTCTGTACTGGAACAATATCATGCATATCATATAAAGTCTAGGTACTAAATGTTTTCATATCACAAGATGTTCTAAGATGAACATTGTTTTGTTAAAATAGGACAAAGAACAACTAATCTGTT
Organism: Chaenogobius annularis; assembly: GCA_015082035.1. Classification (NCBI taxonomy): domain Eukaryota; kingdom Metazoa; phylum Chordata; class Actinopteri; order Gobiiformes; family Gobiidae; genus Chaenogobius; species Chaenogobius annularis. The sequence continues at coordinate 227,052 of BJKM01000658.1, forward strand.
CTGAAGCTACGCTATCAAGGCCTTGTCCCCATTTACGGGTGTTAACTGGTTTCTTTACTTTAGATGTGGCATTTACGCCCCCTGGGCTGGTATAAAATGTGTGTTTCCTGTTTTGACTTGACGTAGGAACAGACGGGACTCTGGGAGGGATTTGTTTTTACTTGTGAACACTTGTAAACTAAACAAATAATCAGGATTGAACTAAGGACAACTCCTTATATCACTGTATTCTGTATTGTTATTTTCCAACCTGCGTGTACCGCAATTTTGGTGTTTTCTGCCCCGCCCCGGCCTGCCCCATCATGAAACACATTTTTAAACCAGCCCTGCATCTTGGCCTATTAAAAATTTTGCGTATTCAAATGCAATCTAGCACAATTCGAACCACAATTTTGATATTTTTCTCTCAATGTGCAGTGCATGGGAGCAGAGCCAGATGTGGAGGAAGGCACTGCACAGACATGTTCTCTATATAGTAAGCTGCGTGTTTTATTTTGATCCAACTCATATTCATGGAGAAAAATCTAATGAGGAACTGAATTCATATAGTGGTCAGCATTTTATAACCCATCCCGCAATCATCTAATGGCTCATTTATGCTCTACGTTCCAGATGTATACGGATGTGATTTGTACACTCACAGTTTATGGATGCGTAGCAACAGATCTGAACACGTGCTGATTGCTGGGGACAGTTGTGAACACAGCGCACACTCAACTTTTAAAAACAGGATTAGATCAAGCTGTCAAAAAAAATAAACATTTTTTTTTGGCTCTGTTCCAACTATTGTGATCTAAAAGCTGCTGAGGGCGCTGTCATGTTTGTTTTTTTGGTTGGACTTTTTCTCCCACTTGTGCCAATTCTTGAACTGACTTCGAGCATCCTCTGGTGGTATATTTACATTTAGAAAAAGATTCAGTTGTAGTCATCTGGACAGAATCCCTCGGGCGTCTCCATGCTAATCAGGTACTCAAGGAGGAGGCAGCCAAAGTCAGGTCACAATAGAATGTAGATGGCCCATCTCAGTTAAGTTTCAATGGGCCATTATCAGGCGGTCCCGCCCTGTGGGCAGGGCTTTCACAGAGTAGGATATAAACCAGAGTTCTCAGACTTGTTTCACAGATTGAGAATGACTGTTGGATTGGAGTCGAAACGTTTTGTTTTTTCTAAAACAGAGTCCAGATGACTACAACTGAATCTTTTTCTACAATGGAACACTCCTGGATGAATGAGGGATTACACCGACATATTTACATTTACTTTTAGGCTTCTATAGATGGGCACGCAGGGTGGTCATCAATATTTAGTCGATAACATATGCACAAAAAAAAACAAGACAAAAAACTAACATGCAAAAGTGAGTTTCAAACTCCTGTCTCCCTTGTAAAGGGCAAACACCTATCCCACTGAACAAATGGACTAAATAGGCTCACTTGACGATAAATGAATTACGCATTCTATGTAATGATTAGCGTTCAATGTTGTTAAATGACTGCCTGTATTTCTAACTAACATCTAATCATTATAAACGTGGACAGAGCCTTAGCTAAAAAGAAAGACTTAAAGTAGTTTTTAAGTCTGTTTGTTGAAAATTAGCACTGCTGTTGCTGCACTTCTCTCAGTTAGGGCAAATCCTGCAGCCATCCAAGATTCCCACACAGGATTATTCAGCGTGGTTTTGTGCATGCGCAGACCTCTAAAAGAAGCTGCTGAACAGACCTCTGAACACAGCTACAGACTGCGCAGCTGTGGGAAAAGCAGAACCAAGCTTCCTGCGCAGTATTGCTCAGCCGCCTGTAGTGGCCGCTAAAACCACAGTAACTTCCAGCCAAGCAGCAGAAGCCCTCCCACTGCTCTTGACAGGTTTCCCCAGTGGTATTGAAGGATGGGTCAAATGCAGAGGACAAATTCATCAAAAGGGACATTACAGTGTACCTTAAATCTCAGTTTTGGACCTGTCTTGTTTATAATTCCTAGTGTTATTAGTATGGTATTCTTGTGGAATCTATGTGGATAAAACATATTCTCATCACCCCTTGATATTTACCGTCATACTGTAAAAGATTATTTCATGTGCTGCCTGGTGCTTAAGGCGGCAGCACACATGCCAGGCTCCACATGCAGCCGGCCGCTGATTCCGGTTCCGACACTTTACTGCATGTCCTCCCTTCTCTCTCATCCCCATTTCAGGCTCAGCTGTCCTGTCTAATAAAGGCTACGGCCAAAAAACTCAAAAAGTATTTTGTAACCATCAAACCAAGTTTATTTTTACTTTTATTTTCATTCTTAATTTATGCATGCCTTATTTCATTCTATAGACGTCGCTATTATTTTATTATTAATTGCTTTATGTTGCACCTTAACGGCGAAACAAGTTCCTATGTTTGTGAACTGTGTTCAATGACAATGGCAATACACTTTATCTGATTCTGATAGTATCCATAACAACCGTGGATAGCCAGCCATGATGCCCCACTGTAGAACACGTTCTCTGTGCCTGTAGTTCTGTGCAGTGAGAGCATTTTACACTGAGATTAGAGGCGCTCTCACATATGCTGCGGTCTTCCTGTTGATGTTCATGTCTTTTCATCCACTTCTGCAGTGCTTTGGGAGTTTCCCGTGCACAAAAGGATCAGCTCAGAGCTACTATTGAAGTCACATTGCACTCTGGGCTTCAAAACACTCCATTCGACAATAACTGGTAATAAATGTTTAATTTAGATGCTAGCTTTGAGGACATAAAGGACTGGCTCTTGTTTTAATATGTATTTTCCACATATTCTTTTCAGAAGTTTAGTAGTTTGGCTCAAAAGGGGAGAGGCAGGAGACTGAAATAGGTTTTGGTACCATGTATTGTGAATAAAATAAAATAAAGGGCATTAAAAACAAGTAAACAACCTAGACACAAATGAATGGTCATTCACAATAATAACAATGAAGGGCATTTAGTGCGGTCAGAACATTCAATTGACTACACAATTAACATTTTTAGAGCAAAATGCATCAAGAGTCGAGCAATGGAATTTCAACAACAGATTGTACTTTATTGAGAGTCGAGTTGAGCAATCAACCCAAAATTTTCCACCCAGCCCGCCCACAGGTCATTTAAACTCATGTCTGGGTTTGACCAGAGTTCCAGAGGGAAGGTAAGTGCAGTAAGAGCTTGTGAGAGGTAAGTGGTTTGGTGGGCGTGTGAGTGGGAAGAGAGAGTTTTTTTGTATTGCAAAGAGCCCCCTACTGGCCCGGCAGAGAGATCCACTCAAGTTCCAGTATGCTCTGTAGGCTCTAGGCCTGCTCCATCAGATTGCATCAATGGGCTCAAAACTCTAGACTCATCCATAGGACCGACGTTTCAATAAATCTAATGTTACATTTAACATTAACCCCCACAATAGGTATAATATATGTAATATTATCATTACCTCTTGCGCTAAGTGTGCGCACAATCCAAAGAAAATAGCACTAGTTGCACTATAATTGAATTCCAATGGAATAATTCAACAGTAGAAAACATTAAATAAATATACCTAATTGCATTCACATGTCATAGATGAGCTAAAATACTAACTGCATTAATTAACATGGAAAGTAGTAAAAAATACATTCCTTGTCATAAGTGCAAAGCTAAAGTGCTCAGGTAACTTAACACCCTTTGGAAAAAGCGTAAATAGCAAAGGCACTTTAAAAGGCCTAAAATGAAAAGTGAAACAATTCAACTTCAATACATTATCTACGCCGACGTTTGACTTTCATATCAGTGCATGGTAAAGTTGGCATTAGGCAGCAATAGGCAGAAAGGTTGGCATATAAATGTGCTAATCATGCCCATATAAATTAATGGAGCATTAACTAGCATCAGCACAAATAAATACAATATTCACTAAATTCCAGACTACATCCCTTTTAACACAATTTGGGTCGCGGTAGAAGGCTCTTGCGCCTTTTCTCTCAAACGGCTTCCCCATTGCACCTAGCCAAAATGAACCACAGCGGCATAATAAATGCGTCATGTTACTGTGTGACGGAACTGAGAAAACCAACACTGATTGGCTAAACCGACACACTTCACCAGATGCCGCTGAAGTCCCGCGAGAATGCATCAAAACACCTATTTTCGTGAGTTTATTGACACTAACTTAATCTGTGTTTGGGTGCTTTTGCATGGGATGGCCTGATATGTGTACAAGAAGTGCTAAATACATTACTAATTAGACAGTAGTGCATGTGATTGAAGTTTAATAACACTTGGTGTCTGTTACAATATATCTATAGGCAGTAACTAGTAACTAATGATCAGCTGAGCCATTGTGATGGGGAAGTGTTGTCACTGTAATCCGACAAGAATGTTATTCATGCATTCATGCATACTACTCAGTGTAGTCAACAAAAGCACAAATCATTGTGGAGAATCAGCACAGTGGGTGTTCTACTTGCCAACCCGATTCCTCCTCCTGTGAACAGATTATAGCATTATTCTCAGACATATATTCATTAAGTGCTTCACACAGTAATAAACCGACACGTCAATATTCAATGAGCCTATACAATTAAAGGGTAAGGGTAGAATGCTTGTTTTAAAAAGTCAGTTTTTAAACGCATTTTAGCGCAACAGTTTTAAAAGACCGGTCTTCTCGAATTTTTAAACATGTTTGAAGGATTTCCAGTTATGACACCGGACTAGAGACACGTACTTGCTCCACTACTGCAGAAATTAGCCTTAAAAATCACAGTTTCACCCACATAATCCCAAGAAACGAGGCGGAAGAGATGAGTAAACACGGAAAACACAACACGGGTAACGCTGCGCAAGCTAAACAACCAAAGCTGACGGACCTTGGCCTCAGTTGAAAACAGACCGCCTCACAAGCTAACAAGGCTAGCGAGGGCTCACCCCCCGCCACTAAAGCGCCGTCCCTGGTGTAGACGCTCCATGGAAGGAGGAGAAGGAATGCCTTTACAACAGGTGGCCCTTATTTAGCATGAAATGCAACATACATGGTCATTGAGAGCTGAGGAGAGAGCGAAGAACAATAATACCAGGATTGACCAAACTGAAGCCATAGGAAAGTCGCAGCCAAAGGTGGTAAAACATCTAATATAATCCAGCATCTTCAAGACAATAATTGTTTGTAGTTTGTCAGAGTTAAGGTAAATAAAGTTTCCAGTCCTCAAAATAAAGTGGCCAAGAAAGCATCTTAAGGCTCACTGCAAATAAGAAATGTGCCGTAAAGTCCGTCTGAAAGTGAAAGTATTAAAGTAACACAAGCGTCATTTGGAAAAACCAAGCATGTGAAGTATTCTTAGTGCACAGCAGTGCACATATGGTAGGAGATATGTCAATTTAACTATGATATAATTATAATCCAGATGACTATTATTCCCCAATTGTTATGTCAAGAACAAGACATGCATATTTTATTGACAAACTGCCCCTGGTAAGTATATTAATAATGAGTCAAAATGAGTAGAATAATTATGACATCCATTTGAATTAAAACAAAGAATCAGAAAAAGTAGTAGAAAAGATTCGGTTGTAGTCATCTGGACTCTGTTTTAGAAAAAACAAAACGTTTCGACTCTCATCCAATAGTCATTCTCAATCTGTGAGACAAGTCTGAACTCCGTTTTATATCTACTCTGTGAAAGCCCTGCCCACAGGGCGGGACCCGTGATAATGGCCCATTGATAGTTGAAACTGAGATGGGCCATCTACATCCTAATGTGACCTGACTTTGGCTGCCTCCTCTTTGAGTACCGGATAAGCATCAGAATTCCCCGGCATCTCCAGGGTTTCAGCAAACCATTATAAACAACTGGAAGGTTGAATCTTAAACCTCCATTACGATTTAAGGAAGGATTCTCTTTTTTAACAAAGATTGCCTCCTTAACTCCTCTTTCAAAAAACCATCTTTCTCCTGCTCAGGAATCTCCACCTCACTGTCTCTTCAATAGAGTGGTTTGTGGCTTTGAGATGAAGATGCACAGCGCTCTGGGGTCCTGAACTCGCATGTCTTCTGTGTTGATAAAGCCTCTTGTGAAGTGGCTGTTTAGTCTCCCCTATGTACCGCTCTTTACAACTTTCCTCACTGCATTGGATAGAATACACTACATTGCTCTGTTTCTGTGTAGGCATCTTGTCCTTAGGGTGAACCAGTTTTTGTCTTAAAGTGTTGCCTGGTTTGAAATAAACAGGGACTTGGTGTTGTCTAAAAATTCATTGCAGTTTTTCTGACAGTCCCGAGACATAAGAGATAGAGACACCCTTTCTTCTTGGTTCTGTTTCCCTTTTGTCCCTTTTGTCCTGCTTTTTGGTTCTCTTCACTTTGTTAAGAGCCCAAGTCGGGTACAGAGTCCAGATGACTACATCGGAATCTTTCTCTACAATGGAACACTCCTGGACGAATGAGGGATTACACTGACACGAATCAGAAAAAGGTTTATTTCCATTGTCACTGAACAGAATTCACAAACATAGGAACTTGTTTCGGTGTTAAAGTGCAACATAAAACACAGAGCAATAATACAAACAACATATATGAAATCAAAAGGGCATGCACTAGATTTAAAATTACTATAGTATAAAGTATAAATAAAAATAGGCTTATTATGTTCACAAGAATTTACAGTTAAATTTACAGATGTAGTGCAGAAAGTGACAGTGCAGTGAGTGATGAATAGTTGCAGTTAAAGTGACAGGTGTTTAGAAGTGTTCATGAGTCCAACAGCAGAGGGAAAGAAACTATTCTTGTGGTGGGAGGTTCTGGTCCGGATGGACTGTAGCCTCCTGCCTGAGGGGAGTGGTTAAAATAGACCATGTCCAGGATGAGAAGGGTCAGCTCTGATCCAAACCTCCTCGTCCCAGAGCCCTGGAGAAGTACAGGTCCTGCAGAGATGGAAGTCTGCAGCCGATCACCTTCTCAGCAGAACGCACAATGCTGTGACTTTCCTGAAGTCCACGATCATCCCCATTGTCTTCTGGGCGTTGAACTCCAGGTTGTTACCACTGCCCCAGGACACCAGCCGGTCCACCTCCCTCCTGTAGACAGACTCATCCCCGCCCGAGATGAGCCCGATGAGGGTGGTGTCGTCCGCAAACTTGATCAGTTTTATGGAGTCGTGGCTGGAGGTGCAGCAGTTTTTGTACAGGGAGAAGAGCAGAGGAGAAAGTACACAGCCCTGTGGAGCTCCTGTGCTGATAGTCCGAGCACAGGAGCTAGATTCAATTACATTGGGTCTAACTACTAGTATGAATATTGACCATATTTTTTTTATACGTTATTAAAATCATGTTTTTAAATCTATAGCATCAGTGTGTAGTACAATTTTTAACATGTTTTCATATGCCATAAAATTCACGTTTTCAGAAAAAAACTCCCAGTAGCAGAGTGATCTGCCTACTGCTACAGTACAACCTACACTTCAAGAATCTCTATCCAAAATAATCATGTATGCTTCCTCGTCAAAACAAGCCAAAGAGTGTTGTGTGAATTTTTTACCTTATTTTATTAGTCAATTCTTAACTTATGCATGCCATATTTGACTCTATAGACGTTGCTATTATTATTATTTTATTATTCATTGTTTAATCTTGCACCTTAACACAACATAAAATGTGTGTTGTTTGTGAACTGTGTTGCAAAGACAGCAGCAAAGGCAATAAACCTCATTTGAAGAACTAAAGCATTTCAAACTGTAGAGAAGCCTGGCATTCTGCAGTTGATGAATAAAGCAGCCCACAATATAAGCCCCTGTACTTTATGAGATTACTTAATGAGACTCCTAGGCTCTACATTGGGTTGAGGGCAAATATTGAGGAATAGATAAAGGGAGCCGAGTGGACCAGCAGATGTGTGGACCATCCATAAGCTTAACAGTTCACTATGTGAGCTTTGACAGCAGTATTTTCCTGAAGACCACACTGCTGACAACATCACACAAATAGTTAAAAATATTCTCCAAGACTGTTACATTACACAGATGTTCTCGCTGGCATCACCACAGATAATACCACCAGTATGAAAAAAGCATTCATACATTTTCCATGTGTATGGTTTTTGTGTTTTGGACACAACTTGAACCACGCCATCAGTAAAGATCCAAAGAGTGGAAACAGCTGTAAGAGTTTGCCCCCACCAAGTTCAAGATTTTTCCCGCAGCTGGAAAAAAAAAAGACTTAAAAAAGAAACAAGAGGAGATAAGCATCCCATGCCATGCCCTGATTGATGATATGGTCACCAGATGGGAATCCACATTTGAGATGATCGCCAGATTCTTGGCGCAGCAGCAGGCAGTCTGTGCAGTGTTGGCAGGAAACAGGAGACAGGAGCCCATGGTATCTAATGCCTAAAGATAGTGACATCACCACCCTAGAGCAGGTACACCAGCTTCTGAACCCTCTGAACGAGTTCACAGATGTAATGGCATCTGAAGTATCTAGTATTACTGTTCCTAAATGCTGTCTTTTTTTTCAGTCTTGACTCTTGTAGCCTTAAAGGCTAAAAAGTTAAATGTTTTAAAGTTTCAGTGTTAATAAAACATTTTACAAAGACAAAAAATTGGCAGTGTTTCTTTCATTATGTTGATAATCATGAATAATCGTAAAATTGTGATTTTTTTTCCCCCTCACGATAATCGTGACTCTAAAATGTTATTTTGTGACATCCCTATTTGGAGCCATTAGCTCAGTATATTAGACAATCAAAAACAATTCACAGTGTTACAATTGAACATATAATTGCCTGCAACGCAGATGATATTCTATTATCCTTGACCAAACTAGACATTTCCATACCCAATGTGATGCATTTTCTTCCAAAAATGGCCCCCATGTCAAATTAAATGTACAAATAAACGGAAATTATCTCTTTCTGGCAACCCCCTTAGAAAGACAGAATCTATTAGATATTTAGGTGTGGTCCTTCATAAAGATCTATCAACAATATTGGGGGAAAAGGATACGCCTCTTATTACAATATAAACCTCTTTATACTATAAAAAATATATTGATAAATGGACTCTGATCCCATACTGAAGTAAGTCAAAGGATTGAAACTATAAAAATGAATGTTTTGCCCAGATTTCTCTTTCTGTTCCAGACCCTTCAAATTTCCATCCCCAACGGGATGTTCGATGAGTGGAACAAAACAATCTCAAAATGTATATGGCAGGGCAAGAAACCTTGCATCCGTTTCGAGTTTGCCTTGTATGAAAATTACTTTATTTCAGCTCAGATCAGAGCGTTGCTGTACTGCTGTGACCCAGAATATGAATCTCAAAAGAAAAATATTGAGAATAATGTTGTGCCGGGGGTCCCTGTACAGGTCTTATTGGCAGATGGCAAACGGTTTGAGTCATTAGGAGGAAGTGGAAAATCCTGTGCTTACAGGGAGAAAGGCCATCACAAAAAAATGGATGACACAAGTTGCACTGGATCACGGACTTTACTGACATTATAATGGTCATACAAAAAAAGTAGAAAAAGAAAAATCACGGTTTGACTTAATTTGGAACTGGACAAATTTAATAGACTTTAGACCAGGTGGGACCACGATTTGTTTCTCAATGTGTCGTGATTTAATTTCTGCGTATGCCCTGTGCTATTTATGTTCTTTTTATTTTGTTTATTGCTCTCTGGTCGTGCTCTATGTTTTGTATTTTTGAAGTTCTTTTTGAGTTCTTCCTCTTAAGTGATGCTCTCCTTCCCTTTTAGAAAATATACTTTGAATATGTTTGGGTAGATTATCATTTAATCATTTAATAAATTGGAATCTGCAAAAAGTAAACTAATTTGGTCCTTATCTCTCGCTCCATGTATTATGCATATTGCTTTATTTTACCAGACAAAAAGTGGCTGTAATGTTGTATTGTAATGGTTTCCTCACACTTCTCTGCTCAGTATGTAAAATATGGCAAAACTAGTGAACAATAAAATGTGCATAACGAGAAAAAATGTAATTAAAAAAGAAACATGTTTGAGGGACCATCAGTAGATTTGGCTGAGACGACCTGAAGCTCCGGGTAGTGCAGTAGGGTTTGATCAGGTCAGCTCTGTACATGGTCCGTGTCAAGAAAATAAATAAATACATAAGAGTGAACATGATGCAAAACTGGAAGCCAACGTAGGTTTCTTTGGAATCTACAGGCCCACGGATTCCCGGTATATGAGCAGATTTCCCCAGGTCCCGAGGCCATGATCTGCCACCTACTGCTGTGAGCAAAAACAGTAGTGTAAATAAAAAAATAAAAGTACAGCATAATATAAGACCTTCACGGATATTCTTTACTAATTAAACAACTGAACTCTTTCCAAGCTTTGTTTTTATGTAAATATTTTTGACATTTCACACATTCAGAAGAAGTTTCTCTCATTTCATTGTGAGCTAACATCGAGGAACCTGGGTTAAAACACAATGGAAAATGCATCCATCTTTGCCAGGTTGTCGGTGGCAGTGGGGAGCCTCGTAAACAAGATGTTGGAAGTAGAAAGGTTCCTATTGTGCAGCAAAAACAGCTCTCCACTCCACTAGTTTGTTTTTTCAAAAAGCTGACTAGGTTCAAGGTTTTTCTTCTCTGTACAGCACCGTATTGATTTGTTGAGATCTCCAAAAAAGCTGAAAGGATGAGTAGAATCAACGACTGGGATAAAAGGGGATGGCGGAATATACAGAAGGCTAGACAGCTCAATGAACTATATTTTTGCTTGAAGACTATAAAAGCCCAAACTTACTTTTAACAAAACCTCAAAACTTTGGACACACTCTATGGCATGTTTCCATAGCTTTCTCCTGCAGGAAAAAGCTTGTTGGAAAGACAATTTAAGAGAGTGTAAAATCATTGGCGAGGTGTCGACATCATTTTTATTTACGGTAATCTTTATTTAACTGGGACACCTTTTCATTGGGATGGTGGCAAACGTCTAATTCATTTTTGGATTTATTTGCGCGGGACATCTTAACGTCCTATTTAAATTAGATTGGCATGGTAACTATTGGATACTGATGATAATGATGATGTTGCAAGACTGGTCTCAGCCCAGAGACAGCAGTGGGAGAGGCCGGATGGTTCAAACACCCTCAAAATAAATATTCCACCATCACAGGGTCTTAAAAATGTTTTTCGTAATTCTTCCGCTACATACAGACCCATAATGAACGTGCCAAGCTGTATTACAGGTACACTATACAGAATACAACCATCGTTTCCATATGTGACCCTATGGGTGTACGATGTCATACCTGTAATTTCACATATTAGGGCAGTTGTGGCACAATGGTAACAGTGCACGCCCACCAGAAGCTCAGGGGTTTTATCGCATTTTTTTTTTTTACCATTACTCGCTGTTCTTGTACCCTTGGGCAAACTCACCTTGCCTATGTATATATGTAGTGTATGAGTGAGAGATTCATGGTTTAGACGGGCTAATGGGTTAGAATGCAACCTTGCTTGCAGAAGTAGACATAAAACGTTGGCTAGGCCCTGGTACCTTTATAAAAAGAAAAAAATATTTTCTGTCCTGAAGGCTTTATTGGACAGGACAGCTGTAGCGTGAAATGGGGACAGGTATGTGCAATGCCTTAAACCAGTAGTTCACCACCTTTTTCAATTACGACCCCCATAATACAACTGTTGGCAAAAATGTGGTAGGCCAGCAAACAGGAATCTTAATTTACCACTGAATTTGAAGCCTGATTTTCAATATTCCCCACATCATCTGGGGACCCCGTGAAGTAATTTTGAGACCCCCCCCATGTGGGTCCTGACCTCCAGGTTGAGAACCACTGCCCTGGTACAAGAGGTCTCGATCTCAATGGGTTCTATAAACAAAAGTCAAAACAAAACAAAAAAACGATTAACCCTAAAGCAGGTCAAAACATCTGACTTTTTCTAGTGGTCTTGGCCTTCCCAACACTTTTTGTATATCCTAAACATTTTGTCACACTACAAAGTCTCACTCACATGAAATCTGAAGGTGAAATATAAATCTCAAATCCTTAGATTGGTAAAGCTGGCTAGGTGTGTCCACAGTCAATATTTGAACAGTCAGCTGTGAGGCAGGCTCTGGGATCAGTGAAGATCCAACTCGTGCTCAACACTCATATAGAATTCCCTTGTGTTAAAGAAACAGGTACAAATCTCATTAATTCCTCAGTGAATGCTGTTAATTATTGTAATAGACTAACTGTGCAGTGTGTCAAAGCCGAGTAAGTTGTACATAGTTTATGTTTTATATTTTGTTCACCTTTTGTCATGTCCTGTTATGTTAATGCGACTGACTCTTCAAACCAAATAAAGAATCACCATTACTGAGGTTCAAGTCTGTGATTACTTTTTGCAATTCAATTTATTTTTGTAAAGCTCAAAATCACAACCCGAGTGGCCTCACAGGGCTGCACAAAATGTTTGGTTTAACCAGCAGAAAGTTTGAAAATCAAACAATGAAACAGTCATTGGTCAAAATAGATGTGACCAGATTAACCAATGTTCAATCACGATTACATTTTGTTTCATTTATTTTTTATTTATACAGAGAAAAAACACTCAATGAGTACCTTGTTGGATACAAAACACAATTTTAAATTATATTTGTTACAAGGATTCCTGGCTGTAAGAAGATGCTGAATGTCTCTTCACCCCTAAATAAACTAATATTATGTCCTGTCCAATAAAGCCAGCAAAACAACAACTCTAAAAAGAAACATCTAACCAGAATCAGCCTGCTGCAGGGATACAATCACGTACACTTGTCCTCAGAGGTATCAGTCCCTGACAAAGTGCCTCTCACAGCAGCATTGAATTCTTCCTGCCAAAATCACTAGCTTTACTTTTCTGTTGGGAGACTGTCTTTCACTGTACCCAGGGATGGCAGCAGCACACAGCCACTTATCTGTCTGTAACATCACTGCGGCTAACCCCAAAATCTTCTCCCAAACGTAGTCAATAGAGATTGTGGAGCTGACAGCGTGTAGATGATTCACTTTGCATCACCGCATTGTCAAGAGCTGTTTGTAACAGCCTCAACCAGAGCGTGACATTGTGGCCCTCGTCACAAGGCAACCAATTTCACAGAGAAAGCAAATGATTCCCTTGTTTTGATTAGCGTGATGACATAGCATAGCGATGTCATGCGGGTTAATAACATGAAAACGATAACGGGCCCATTGGAAACATGTGTAATGTCTTGAAATTAATATGTAATAATTGCCACAGCCAACAAACTATCTAAACGGTGAGTTTTGAAATGTATTTTTTAAAAAAGGTAAGGTATACTTAAAAATATGTTTACGACCCATCCCTTCCTGTTTCATGAGGCTGTGGGTACAATTACATGGCCAGATCAAAATCTGATTACTAGAATGTAGGTACTATATGTCGCTATCAACCAAATGCCATTCATCATCTCCAGAATCATCTACAGAATGCTTCAGCCCGTCTTCTTGCTGGTGTTAACACATTTGTTAACACTGGCTATCTATAACATTTCAAATTCATTTCAAAATGTAGTTACTTGCTTTTAAAGCTCTTCTCGGGCTGGCACCATGCTATTTATCTGACCTCCTCACACCTTATGTCCCCTCCAGAACACTTCGTTCTGGGGATGGAGCCCTGTCGGTTGCCCCCTCCCGCTGGAACTCTCTTCCCCTGGACATGAGACAGATTAATTGCCTTTTGACGTTTAAGAAGTATTTGAAAGGATTTCTATTTAAAAAAACAACAAAAACAAAACATTTAACATTGTGTAATAATTAAGTCTATCTGTTTTTTAAGTCTTTCTAACAAATAAAGATGTATTATTATTATTATTATTATTATAGAATGAACCCAATAATTCGATCTTATTTTGATGAGCATTTACATATAATAATAAATAAATCTGATCATCAAAAACACCTGGTTACTTTGGAGTAACTGTTGTATTTAAAGAATACAAAGTACAAATCATTTTTAAAACTCTTTCAACCTTTAACATTCCCTTTCAGTTTGGACTTTGCCCCATTAGTCATGTGTGAACAATTAGAAATAAATCTGATTACTCGCCACAGATTTAACAATAAAGCTGTCGGTTTTATTGGACAAGAAGTGTGAGATTGGGGAAGGATATGTAGCAAATTGTTGGATTCAAACTCACAATGCCGCAGCCTGCCACATTTGACGCAGGCTTCAAAAACACACCGTGAATTGTGCTCTTATCCAAGTAGTGTTCAAGTCGATGAAAATCCATTTAGGTTTTCTCAACTCAAACTGGTAACAATAAACCGCAATGGCATTCAAGTTGCTGACCCTTCGGATGGCTCATCACTATGATCAGCAGCTTTGAATTTCACAGCTTCATCTGTATTCATAGTTAATATACAAAACATATTCTGTTTCTGTATTGAATTACGGAGATGGCGGTGAGAAATAGAGCTTGTCATTCCACGGTGCACTGACCCTAGAAAAGAAAAGAAAAGAAAAGCTTCCTTGGCTTTGTCATTTGAGGCGTGCGAGCAACAAAACAAATTTGCGCTCCGAGCCTCATCACCCCCAGATGAGATACTGGCTTTTAGGGTATTACAGCGGTCTTCATTTTAAAAAGATGTGTACATTCTAAGAAACGGGATGTCATTGTGTCTCGATAGGTTATCTGTTTCGTACATTTCCGTAGGTTGTTTATGCTATGGGGCTCAATCAGGTTATAGAATGTGTCATAATTTTGTAGGACAGAGGTCACTATAACTTTAGGAGAAATACTGCTTTCGAAAGAGATGACCGAAACCAAAAACCCACAAATGTCAAATCTAATCATTATTTGTTTGGGAATGGTTCCAAAATGTAAATGTGTGGTTTAAAAGTACTTTCACGACTTTAGAGCGGAACAATTGGCAGCGCTTTTTGAAGCTATTGAAGACTTTGGACTTTGTGTTGGTTTTAGTTGAATGCAAATTGTCCCCGTAGTTACAAAGATACTAGCAATAAACAGATCAAAATAAGCAAATATGATGATGATGATGATGATGGTACAATATCTCATTTAAAAGCCGATGGAAGCTTTGGTTGCAACGTTCAACTGTAATGTCAATGTAAAATCGATAAATACATGAACAAAGCAGTCTTTACAATGTACGCAAATGCCATTAAAGTGCCTCTGACCGGTCGGACGACTCATTGAACTAAAATGCAGTTCAAATAAATAGATTTTGAATTTAGCTAAAAATTATTTTAAAAAATCTTATCTCAGAATAGCAAATTTTTTAGGTTTATAATTTCCTTTCCTGTTTGTAATTGATGACATCACACTTGGAAATTACTCACAAACACTGGGCAAAAAATCATCTAATGTCACTTTTTGTTGTTGTTGGAAAAATAGAAATAAATGAGAGCGACTTTATTTTGTTGAATTAATGTTTAGAAAGTTAAAAAAAAAGTTGTTTCTTTGTGTAAATGATGCATTAACTTGACTGACTGGAATGAGTGTCCCTAGTGTGATGTCACTTCCTGTCATTTTCTCCAGATTTTTCAACCTTTTCTCCACAAATACCTATTTAATTGGTGTAAAACTATAATTTATATGTACAAATAAATACACCAAATAAAGTCAAAATTAAAAGATCATAAAAACCTGTCATATGCACTTTAAACGTACTCATTACTACAGATCTGTGACATATAATCAATAGTTTAATCAAGCTAAATAAAACCTTCAATCGTTAAGAGTAAGGTAAAGGTACACATAATTGCCCTCGTAGGGAAATCTGTCCTCTGCATTAGACCCATCTTCCAATGCCGCTGGGGGATCTCTTCAGGCTTGGTCAGGACCACCATAACCGGAGGATTTGACCTGACGCATGCTTTGAGATAATTGGTATGGAATTAGGTAAGATTAAATGTAAATAAGGTCCAGATTTCTTTTAGCATGTCCTTCAATTACTACAAAGTGAAGCGTGTGAATGTAGCCTTATTTCAAGCGCACTCTTGACCCTTCACACACTCCCACTCCATAATCAGTCTACATGGAAAGGGACCCACACTCCTCTTTGTTGGCAGTAGTTGAGATGCTGTTATCATAGAACAGATGGGAAAAGAGTGATGGAAGCCTTTTTTTTTTAAACATACCTAGTCAGGTTGGTGTGTGCGCTTTTGCAAAATGAAACATATGACAAGACATCATTCGAATCTGGCCACCCACACTGCAGCCTGTTGTGTTCCTCCGCCGCGGGCCTACAGCAGCGTAAGCTATGGAAGTCATACCAATGCTACGAAAAATGTGCTCACTATTTTCCCTAGGCCTTTGAGTAAACAGGGACCATATCATTTGTGATGTACTTTTGCCTCTTTCCTCTCACTAAAGACTTCACGCCGAGCTTCACGCCGAGTCGATTTATGTGGAGACTTGTTTGATAGGTTTTGTTGATTATTTAGGCAACGAAATGTCACAAGCTCTGTAAGTTTTGTTCGAAGTTTTAGTTGACAAGTTTGACATTTAGAAATGTTTTTTGGTCTTGTGAATAGTATATTACCAGTTGTTGCCAAAGTCTTCGGTTCACGGACTAGTTTTGCATTGAGCAAAGCCCAAAGATCTACCTATAGATTTACTGAATATTATAATTAGGCGTCGGCAGACAAAAATCGTCCCGAGAGCACATAATTCAAATTGTAGCAGCAAGGGAAATCGCCAAAATCGAGTAGTAAACAATGACGAATATTCCTGTGTGTGGCATCGACAATTAGAACTCAGGGCTCTAATTTTGAGTGCTCGGTTGCTCACCACCTCAAATAACATGGGGCCAATTGGAGTACAGCGAAGTTCATGTGAGGACATGTAAAAAATGATCTTATGACCACGCCCTAAATCATACAGGAAGTCAGCCATGTTGGATCATACACTGACAAAAGTGCACCTCGTCGTACTTTTGACATCTCCTTTTCATGGACAGGGAAATGTGCCATTTTTCTTTATTTGTAAAGGATTTTTGGCCCGTAAACTTTATTATACAGGAAGGACTAGCGTGAAATGGGGATGAAAGAGAAGGGAGGACATGCAGTATATTGTCGGAGCCGGGATTCGAACTCACAACACTGCAACCGGCTGCACATGGAGCCTGGCATAAGTGTTTTGCGTTAACCACTCGACCACAGGGCAGCACCTCCAACATATTTCATCGAAAACACTGTCTGGCCACAGGACACAAAACCCATGAACTATGAAAATGTTCTCAATTTGAATCTTTCAGCTTCGGGGTGTGGTCATGGTGACAAAATCTATGTTTCTCAAACTTGTTTTTAACTTGAAAACATGAATCGAGCGTTTGTGAAGATTTGTACGCTGAAGACAATGATATGCAAATGAAGTGGCTATCTAATAAAATGTCTCTCTAGCGCCCTCTTTAAATTGAATGCAAAACAATTTATAAAAGACAATCTATTTGTCCTAGTTAATTTGTGAAGGGACACAATGTGACAAAGTCTTATGACTCTACTTCATGTCTCTATAGGAGGAAAATAACCCCTGCGAATGTTAATGAAAGGTCACAAAATGACTCATTAGCGCCACCTCAAAATTGTAAATACATTACAGCAATGACAGGCCTTTTTTCATCATAGACAAATGAAACTTGGTATGAACATACCTCATGTCAGGAAAAGTAAAAAGTTATATTATTACCACCCGCAATTCTTAGAAACAAGTTGGTGTAATCCCTCATTTGTCCAGGAGAGTTCCACTGTAGAAAAAGATTCAGTTGTCGACTCTCATTAAAGCAGCATTCTCAATCGTCAGATTTAGTCTGATATTCATCCTACTCTGAGTAAGCCCTGCCCACTGGGCGGAACCTCCTAGTAATAGCTACTGCTACTTGCTTTTTCCTCCTTCCGCTTGCCCGCTGAGCTGGTGGGTACTTCTAGGGCTCTGTGTTGTAATCACCCCCAGCTTGTGCTGCAGTGGCTGGTTAGAGTCAAAGAGCAGGTACTGATCCACTGATCCGTGTGTAGCTTTCCTATGTACTTCTATCTGGAGCTTCCCGTCCTCTCCTCTGAGCGCGATTGTACCACCAAACCAGGTCTAAACTAGTGCTAGCCCAGAATTGAACAAGTAAACAAGAAACATATATATATTTATGTTCAGCTGGACTAGATTGTATGGAGGGCCTGATCTGGCCCCTGGGTCTTAAATTGAATAGGCCTACTCTATCCAGATATTTAGATTCATGCCCTAGACACAGAGCATGGAGATGCTCTCTGCCAATAACCATAACCGTGCCTAAGAGTCCATGGTTGGGAAACAGAGCCAGTCGAAATGTGCCTTATAAACATACAGAGCATTAGCATAAAGGAGCCTCTGCTAAGTGTCTGCCTTTTTAATTTGTCATGGTTAATTCCCATTTCTTTCAATAGAGGCCATGGGAACACCTACCCACAGTGGATATACAGTACTTATTATACAGTATGTTTTATTTTAAGTAAGAAAATGTGAAATATCAATGCCAAAGTGCACAATAGCATGTTTAAAAGCATCAATATCCTAAATTTTAAACTTATATTTCTGAGCAAAGTTATAACTCTCCCCTAGCTCAAGGACATACTTGACTGAAAAGGCAAAATAAACTTCTCTGGCAACAGAAAGTACATGTTTTGTTTCAGTTCACAATGTGTGGTTGATGAACACCTTTGCAGGTTGTTCATAAACGAAACAGTGCACTTGGTACAGTTACAGCCCGTAGACCGTAGACTACGGGCTGTAACTGTACCGAGCACTCGCCTTGTAGGTCGGACATCCAATTCCATGTGAGATTCATAGCTTGTGTGCAACAATTCATTCCCTTAAATACATTTCTAAATTAAAGTTTTGATCTGTCAGAAAATGTTCCCGTGGTTTTGGATGGGATTGAAAAAAAAAAAATGGGGGGGAAAAAACAGTGTCCAAATGACTTCAACTAAATCTTTTTCTATGATGAACCCTGCTGGACGATTGAGGGATTACATCGACTATGATAAATATTTACCAATATCCCACCAAACCACAGTGATAATTACAAAAATATGAGAATCTCTTCAAGTCACTGAATGTTTTCTGATTAACTAGTGAGAGAATATTAATTTTACTTCCAATTAATATCACTGTCACTTTCCTCTCATTTTAATTAGCTTGTCCTGCTCTTGAGCGTTCTTGATGTTACAAATATCACAAATTCCAACTTACTCCTCATCATAGTTTCAGTATTACACTGGCAGCTGAACAGAGGTCCCTGGGCAGTCATGTGGGTCATAAATACAAGGCTCCCTTGATACAATCATTAAAGCATTCTCATTCGAAACACAGCTGTTACTTCAAATTTAGCTGAGAGAAGAGGAGAACAATGGAACACATTAAATGCTGTGCTTTGCCGGTGGTGCAGTGGATAGTGGGCATTACACTTGTGTGGTTGTTACCACCTCTGCGTCAAGGGCCTTGAATGTTTGCTGAATGTCTTTCCCCTCTCTTTTCCCATTTTATGCTACAACTGTCCAGTCAAATAAAAGTATTCTTGTTAATTTAATTGAATGTATATACTTACATTTTGAGTTATACCATGCATATTATAAAAGCAAAAAAATAAATAAAAGCTTAGTCATGATTTTGAAAACTTGATAAGACAGTCTGAATAATAAATAACTTTTTACAAGCTCTCAGCGGTCAGAGCACTCGTCCACCAACCCAAAGATTGGAGGTTCTGTTGTAGTATTATTTAACCCTCCTGAGTGTGGTGAGTGCAGAGTTCCTGGATGAAGATGAAAAGCAGTCAAGTTGCATTGCTTCATCTCTGTGCTGACTTTACTTATTAATCTCCACTTCACCCGCAAAAAACCCCAAAACAAGAAGCGAGACGCTTCGAGAGATGGCGAATCTGCAAAAGACATCCAAAGAAAAGAATACTTCAGCATCTAAACAATCTGAGCTGACAGATCGCAGCTATACCATCAGCTTCAGAAGGGGGGCCTCTGGGGTTGGCCAGCCTCCACGGTGCAGACCCGGTGGGTAATGCTTGAACAGGTGATGTCAATGCTGATTGCAATGAGAGTTGGGATAAAGGCAGAAAACGGCATACGTTTCAACAAGATGGAAGTGATCATGACAGTCCCGAGAACGGACCTGGGAGGAGTGTACCGACGTATGACGGAGCAAGGCGTTACAGGCAATACAGATGAGCTGAGGGAACTGAAAGCCGAGGTTGGGAAACTCCAGGCAGCGAATGAGACTACGGCAAGCAAGCTCCTGGATTTGGAGTCCAGATGCCGCAGAGACAATCTTAAGACTTGTGGGACAAAAGCGTGTTGTGTTGTTTGTTGTGTTAAAAAAAAGTATCCTGGTATCTCTGATATTTCAAACTTTTTTGACAGCCACACAATATGTTTTCTCTCAGTCCAGCTCTGAGTTAGACAGCAGCGTCACGTTTGATCAGCATCAATGCAGTGACACAGTGGCTCGGAAGTCCATCAGCAGCACTCAAAGTGGAGCGTCTCATAACCTACTCACTCTCAACTCTAATTCCCGATGGCCCTTATAAAGACTGCAGGTATTTAAGCTCCACGAAAAGCTGCTTTCTTGTAGTGCTTTGGCTACTGTATGGATGAATAAATCACAATTGTCTGCGTTGTTAACCCATAAAGAATATTCCTGTTTTGTTCAAACATGATTCAAACCTTTCCATGGAAGCCGTTCAAGACATTATTACAGTTTGTACAAAAGCACTGAAATATCGATCAGCTTTTGTCCAGTGGTTTCATAACAGCTTTATATGTGCACGCTTAAATCACTGCACTTGCGCTGCCTGGGATGTATTAAAAAGGACAAATGCAAATTTACTTATAAAGGTTAAAAAAAAAAAAAAACATTTCATTCATGCTCGTTTCATTAATCATTGTTCATTACATTTCGGGGAACTCAGAAATCAGTCCATCGTGCATTTCCCCTGATTGTTAGATAATTGTTTTGAAACGGAGGTCTCCTGCACAGTTTCCACGTCCATAAAACCATCACCAGAATTATTCTGAGCATTTTTGTGCTCATTTTGCTTTCACTATGAATATATGGATACGTTGCTCTGTGGCTGAATAGCTGCTAAAATGCTTTTTGTTCATGTTTTATGCGTGTTGCTGTCACAGAGGAAGCTCCAATACAAATCTATTCACTTGAAAATAGGGACCTTACTTTTTATATCTGAATTTCTACAACATGAAATACAAGGTGACCAAACAAATCTAGTGAGGGCCAAAATAAAGCAAGATATGTCGGCTTGAAACTGCATCTTAGCTTATTCATGAATGTGAATTGCATATTGATTCTGTAATGAAAATCAGATGTCCTGCTTTACACAACATTTTCTATTTTTCTCAGCATAGTTATCAAGTGTGTAGTCTGATCTAATTAAAATTCTTTGGCTGGATTTTTGTTCTAAAACCACAAGAATAGTCTGCAGAGAACTGCCATGCGGTATTTCCATAACTCCATAACTATATGATTTTATTTGAACCTTATCTTGCCCTGTGTGTGTGGCAACTGAATGTTCGTGGATGTGACAACCCGGCGGAAGATGGTGGAAGAAGCTTCCCTCATTAACAACTTAAGGGGAAAGCATTTTGGTTATGGGAAGACCATTGTGGCTGTGGCTTTTGTATTTCTCGGTCTGATGAACTCGTTCAAAAGACGACAAAAGAAACCAACTAAGTGCCAATCTGACGGTGAAGCCCTGATAATTATCTTTGTTATTATTATCGGGAGATGTTCATCAATGCCATGGCAATACAAACAAAGGAGCTGGCGGTGGCATTTGCGACACTGTTCCAGCTCAGTTTGTGGATTCACCGAGCGTCGCAGGCAAATTACACCTGGATTTAACTTTCCACCCTGCACCAGAATTATGGGGGAGCATGGACACACCTTCTGAGGAAAGCGCACTGCACGAGGATAAATGGAAAGGACACAGTGCAGAGAGCAGACTGCCCGTCAGCTGGGAAACAGCCGAGTCACCGGGAACAATGAGTGTGGAGAGGGTCGGAGCGCTCAACAGAGAGACAGTGCCTCTAAACGGATTAATTCACAAAAAGATGGAAGAGCAACATCACACGTAAGTTTACAACAATGGAGGTATGACATGACACTTTTTCACACACACAGAACCGCACTAAAGTCATCTGGGACGCTAAATCGAACCTAAAAGGACTGATGTTAGGACATCCAGAAATCAAGAGCATTGCCTGAAAAAGTGACCAAGTGGAAAAACTGCTTACAATCTAAACAAACAAATGTACAAGGAAACCTGGATGTTGAAATCGAATGTATCGCATTAACTGTAACTGTGGCACCTCAGATGTAATTTATATTAGTGGGTATTTATAGGCCACCCTCAGGATATTTTTATACTTAATTTAAAGAAATGTTGAACGAGTTAAAAACACTTGGGAAAGAAGTGATGGTACTGGGGGATTTTAACAAACAAAAGGGGAAAAACTAAGAAAATAACAGATCTCTAGAGTTTCACACAGCACATAAGTGGACCTACAAGGATCATTTAAACATCTAAAACACAAATATATCTAATATTTTGAAATAAACTTAACAGACTAACCAAAAGCTATAATTTCATCACAGGAATTTCAGATCACAATTTATTCCTGATTGCACGGAAAATAAACCGAAGTGGATTTGCTTTCAGGAAGAAAAAGGATAGTGTTTATAAAATACCCAAAAAAAAGCTTGATTCAGAGTTGGAAAAGCTCGACTGCAATGCAATCGATTTCAAGGATGACATAAGTACATTTTTGCTTATGTCTTTTGTGCTTGTGCAAAATGTGTTAAATGTTGCAAATTGAACAATATTGTTAATTTACCCTGGTTGACGGGAATGTTTTCGAGCTTAATAAGAAGAAGTGACTTTTTGCTGAAGAAAGCCCTAAAAACTGGAATTGACAATGACATGTGTCTACTTAAGAATATTCGCAATTAAGTTGTAAAGGAACTAAGGATTGCTGAAGCAAACTTTATGATTGATGTGATCATAGAAGGAAATAAACGCTTAATTTGGAAGCATATAAATAACAAATTTCACAAAGAAAGGCCTCACAGAAATGATGAAATACAAATTAACTGTGTTAACTCAAAATGAACCAAATATAACCAATGCTTACAATGAAAAAAAAGAAGAAATACAAAAAATGTCTGTAAATGAGCTTGCTGTGGTGTGTGGTCAATGGGACTATCGGAATCAAAATTGTATACTCAAATAAATCTGTTTTTCACCTTTCACCGAGGTTTCAGATAATGGAATCCTACAAGGACTGAAAAAAACACACAGTCACAGTCAAGATGTCTATGGTTTAGATTAGTGTACGACCAAAAGGAACACCATCACCCTAAGCTGGAAACCATGCAATTAATCAATCGCTCTATTAAAGAAAAAATCTGAATCAGAATCAGAAAAGGGTTTATTGCCATTTTCAGTGAATAAAAATCACTTTACTTTGATAAGTGTAGTATTTGCTCCCCCTGGAACCGACCTCACTTCCTATACTAAAGTTATAGATCTGATTGCAAACCACTCTGAGGCAATCCTCATTTGTGGCGGCAACTGGAACTTACTTGTTCAGCCGACATTAGATGTTTCAATCTTTACCAAGTACTGGTAAATCTATCAATAATACATTTCGCAAAGTAATACATAATGTAGGGTCGATCAATATCTGAAGAGAGATGAATCCTAATGTACGCCAATATACAATTTTTTCCTACCCACATAAGATCTATACAAGAAGAGCTATTCTAGAATCTATACTATTACTTTTTTTATTTTCAACAAAGACAGAGGTAGACATAGGTACAATAGATCTAAATGATCATGCCCCTATTTACATCACAGTAGATCTCACAGAAGCAAAAAAACACGCTTTGGATATTTAATGCTTATCTACTCAAAGACCCTCAATGTATAAAAATGATGTGAAAGGACATTGAGACATTGGCTATTGTTGTAACAATTAAGACCAAATACAATTGTTTCTTATGTACGTACGAATTCATTGACCACACAAAGAGGCCCATTTGCTTTCAAATGTCTCGGCCTGCTAATGACTATCTGTTATGTCCATGTGATTAAACTTCTGAAGGTGAACACAAGGAGAACCGGAAACCAGCAGCATCAACGCTCCATTTCTGCAAACGAAAGGCAGAATTGACAAACCTGTCATTTATATCATCTGCACAGGGGAGGGATTTGTGATTGATGCCGAATATTAGTGATGTAAAATGCTTCCTGTTTGTAATAGAACTCCAGTTCTTCGCTTGTTACCACTTAAAACTAGAGTAAACATGACAGCAAAGGCCAAAACTACAGGGTCAGGTTCACACAAAAAAATCCAGCTATTGTTTATACTCTCAAGGGCTCATTTTCATTTGGTGAATTCAGATGGAATGATGAGGGGTAACGGGTTGAGTGATAAAAATCTCTCTGCAGAGTCATTCTTTCATTTTGAGTGTGCTAGTTCCAAATGAAAACTCAAGCTTCACCTGTAGCCACGACATTTGCCCTCAGAGGCCCAATGGTCGGATGGAGGGGCAGCTGTACACCTCATCCAACACCACAGGATGACTTCATTAATTCTCCGGCTGAATGGGCACACATGAGTCAGCCAGTGCCCAAAGTACACAAGTCAACCAAGGTTGACCAAACTACAATACAGGCAATACGGTTAGACCTCGGGAAGGTTTGAAGAAATACAGGTCTATCCAACAAACAGCAGACCATAAATCATTGTTATCGTTCTGAGCATTTTTATCTTAAAATTGTGTTTATTACAGCTTCAAAAAATGATTGCAATATTCTAATGTAAAAGCTTAAAGTTCTATAAAGGCCGACATTACTATGGCAAGTTTGAGGACCAAAAATCAATTAAAATAATGTGGTTCAAAGTTCATAGATGTGGCATTTCTTGAACATAGCCTCACCTACAGATAAACTTAAAACCTCTTCCGTCTATTTCAATTTATGACATCCAAATTCCAGAATGCCTTGAACAGAACCTTGTTAAATTTGTTGATCATCATTTAAAAAAAATATTAGCTGTTCTTAATCTGACATCATAAATAGTTATTGCAGCTCTATACCAAATGCAAAGACATACTTTAAAATTTAAATGATCTGGGGTAATTGCTGGAGAGCAGGCATGACATGAATCATGAAATCTGTTTAACAAGCTCAGTGGCCCTGTGGCTTTGACCGCTGCCTGCCCTGCCGTGCTGTCGCTGGGGACTGGTGCACAGGGGAGTAGGATGGAAATCAGGAGACCTCACAACCCCCAACATCGCTTGGACAAAGCCTAAAGCCCCTGCAATATCAGCAGAATGTCACCAGGAGGGTCTGGTAACATGTGCAAGAAGTGGATTTGGTCTGCAAGCAGTTTTCATATAAAGGAGCTGGTCAATGACGAGTAGTGGAGGTCTGAAGAGAAAGTTACATGGAAGTCACTGGAATCCATATTAACTACTAAAGTTGGTGTACCTGATTGCTAGACTGAATGCCTTCTCAGTCAAATATGTTTTAATTACAGGGGAAATACTGTAATTAAACAATTCATTGCCAAGTGCAAGCTCAGAGCCAGACATGGAGGAAGACAGACACAGTTAAATCAGCTCACACAGAGAATTCAAGGACAGAGGAGACGGCTGGGACATACGGTACGTGTTCTCTGTATGTTACTCTTCGAAATATTGCATGTTTTATTACAATCCAACTCATATTCACAGAGAAATTGGCCAAATGAGGAATTGATTATGAAAAAAATTCTAAATGCAAAGATACACGTGGAGCACAGACATGCGCTACTGCGGTCAACATTTTATAACCTGCCCTGCAGTGAAATGAGACTTTCTCGGCCCAACCCGACCTGCCGGTAACCTGCTGGGCTCGTGGCTCAATAGGCAAGCTATGCATAACTAACTAACGCTTGCTATATAAGCCAAAGACATCAATATTTTTTTTCATCAGACCATTGTTTGGGGTGACTGTCCTTCAGGTGCCTTTTACTGGGGAGTGGCTTCTGTCTGGCCACTCTACCATACAGGACAGATTGGTGGAGTGCTGCAGCTATGGTTGTTCTTTTGGAAGGCTCTTCTCTCTCCACAGAGACACGCTGGAGATCTGTCAGAGAGACCACGGGTTCTTGGTCACCTTCTTGACGAAGGCCCTTCTCCCTGATTGCTAAATTTACAGCTGATGGAGGCCACTTTGCTCATAGGAACCTTCAATGCAGCAGAAATGTTTCTGTACCCTTCCCCAGATCTGTCTTGAAAGTCTACAGAAAATGTCTTGGACCTCATGGCTTTGTTTGTGCTCTGACATGCACTGTTAACTGTGGGACATCCAAATCATGTCCAATCAACTGAATTTACCACAGGTGGACTCCAATCAAGTTGTAGAAATATCTCAAGGAGGATCAGTTGGAAAAGGATGTACCTGAGTGTCATGACAGAAGCTGTAAATACTTATATACATGTGCGTTGTTTTATACATATACAAATTTGGGAAGAATTCAAACAACCTTCTGTCATTATGGGATCTTGTTTGTAGAATTTTGAGGTAAATAATTAATTTAATCCAATATGGAGTAAGGCTGTAACTAATAAAATGTGGATGCACCATATGCCTTAAAAGAGACATTTTATGCAAAATAAACATTTAACATTAACTTCAAACCATGTTATAATGGTTTCCGTTCATCATTACCTCACTTGTAGTGCTACAGGAAATTAAAAAGATAAGGGTCAAAATGAATGACCTGGTCTTGCAAGAATCATTTTTAAAAATGCTCTTTACCAAACGAAGATATTACGAAAGTGGTTCAGAATTCTAAATGACTATCTTGGAAGCTTAAAAAATGACAAGAATAATACGAGAATAATATGATTTTAACCAAACAAGACCAAATACAAAAATCTTTTACAATCTAGAGCTCAAGCTGTTTCTGCTGATGGCTTTCAATCTGAATTTACTTTTTTAATGAAGGTGTTCCCCAAGGCTCTGTCCTTGGATCACTGTTATTTACAATTAATATAAACTCAATTGGGCATACTCTAAAACACAGTAGCAGCCACTTATGCTACAATGCATATGATGCAATTCTGTATACTAACGCACCTTCTTGTGCCCAAGTGCGTCAAAATATGTTTTCACTCCATCCAACACAATTGTGTTAATTTAAAATTACTAAAGAATTCAAATAAAACAAAATGTATGCTCTTCTCCAAAAGACACTTTAGTGACCGAAAAAATATATCTATTCTCACACTTGATGGTAATATGATTGAACAAGTACCCCATTACAAATACTTGGGCATCTGGATCGATGATAAACTCTCCTTCAACAAACACAAGAGCTGACAAATAATCTTAAAGCCAGATTGTCAGCCTTCTTTAGAAATGACGAATTTTTTCCTCTTAATTGTAGAAAACAATAATACAACAATAATAACAATTAATCCAGGCTATATTTCTTTCAGTTCTGGATTATGGTGACATTATATATTTGCATTCTACAGCAACAGTGTTAAAACCTCTGAACTCGGTTTATCATTCAGAGCTAAGGTTCATTACAGGAGAAGGATACAGAACTCACCACTGTGAATTATATTCTAGTAGAATGTATTCTAGAAAAGTAGAATGACAATCATTGGATGCACGAAGAGAACAGCACTGCCTTGTGTTTGTTTATAAGGGTCTAGTTGGCATTTTGCCTGATTATTTATCAAGTTTATTGCACATCAGATCAGGTATTCACAGTTTGATGTCTCAGGACATTTTTATCTTACAATCCCATCGTGTTAACACAGAGACAGGAAAAAAGGCTTTCAGCAACTTTGCTCCCTCCCTGTGGAACAAAACCCAGAGACATTTTAGATTAAATCATTTTATTGCCTTTAATGATTTTAAAGAACTGGTCAAGGACTACCCGCAGTGCCGATGCACTTGTTTCATTTAATTTGATCTCATATTGTATGTATAAATGTGTTTTTATGTATTGGTTAATTTTGTTGAATGTTTTATATGCGTTTTAGAATCCTGTATTTGTTTGTTTTTTATTTTGTGTTGTGTTTTAACAGGGACCCATGAAAAAGAGAAATTTTCTCATT
Source organism: Chaenogobius annularis (assembly GCA_015082035.1). Taxonomy (NCBI): domain Eukaryota; kingdom Metazoa; phylum Chordata; class Actinopteri; order Gobiiformes; family Gobiidae; genus Chaenogobius; species Chaenogobius annularis. Next base: position 255,181 of record BJKM01000658.1, read on the forward strand.
GGGTTTTCCCTGTATAAATAAAATAAAATGAAAAATGAAATTATGTAACATAGAATCAAACAAATATTCCAAAATCGAATTCATTCATTATTTTAGCTGGCCTAATATATTTAAAGAGCTGCAAACATTTCAAATGATGACTTAATTAAAAAAACAAAAACATGCGGCTCTTTACGATAGTCCAACATCAAAAATTTTAAATTAATGGCCACTTGACAGATCCGCAGACTTTAGAAAGATGGGTGAGGCAGGGTTGTGCCTGGTCCCCCCTCTTGTTCGCTTTGTACTTTGAACCATTGGCCCAAAATATAAGACAATCAGAAACAATCCGTGATGTTACAATTTATGGGAAGGAACATAAAATTGCATGCAACGCAGACAATGTTCTATTGTTTCTTAAGGTAATGCATTTCCTTGAAAATATTGACCTAATGTGTTGGATACCAACTAAATATATAAAAAACTGAAATGTTCTAATTGGCGACACCCTTTTACTTTTAGAAAGACCTACCCCTTTAAATGGCAAACCGAATTTCTCAAATGTTTAGGTGTGGTTTCCAAATAAAACATGTGGACTTTGGAACTATGAGGACAAGGCCTGTCTAAACCAGACAAAAATAAAGCAGTCAGACTTGGACATAACCAGCTATTAGATGAGAGATGCAGCTTCTTCAGTTATTTGCATAATGCCGTTATGTTTGAAAATGCAGAGTATGCATTGTTGCTTAGTATTGTTCATTGTACAGTCCGGTAGAGGATGCAATTGCTGTGCATGGCAGCCGCTAGCTTATTGCACTGACACTGAAGGGAATTAAGAATGTAAAAAAATCCCTAAAATTTTTACCCAAGCTGCCATTGTCTTGCCCACAACCATAATTGAGAAAATGTTAGATGTTCGAAACCTTAAATCTGGTGAGTTGGTGGTTTATAGATCTACTGATTGGTATTGGTAGATATTGCTCAGTTCGCCGTGTTGTGTTTTTTTTGCTTACCACAGGGCTGCTTCAGCCGAACGTAGCATAATCGCGATCTCTCGTATAGCTATAGCTACTATATTCCATAGTATATTGAACTTAACATGTTCATTTACATACGCTTTGTAGTCATTTTGAAAAACATGCATTCTTACAGTTGGATACTGTAGATCTTTCCAGGCAAAGCATCATGCATCCTCCACCAAAAAGTACACCTTTAAATAATCTTATATCGAGTATGAGAACTACAGTACATCTCCTCGCGATACATATTTTTCAAAGGCATATCTATAGAGCACGTCGGTATCAGACTGATACTGTAACTTTGATTTGAGCTGGAATGGCATCTAATGGATGACAAAATTACTGACATATCTCATCTCTAGTGTTATACAAGTCACTCCCGGTTGAAATATGCAACAATTGAACACATTCCACAACTGACAATCATTGAGCAACAACAAAGAGTCTCACTCACACACATAGCCTTTGACATACGCCTCACAGATTCAGCTGCTGTGCATTAATCAGAATTTTTCCTATAATAAATAAAGTCATCAAACCATGGCCCCAGACCAATGGAACTACTGCTGCCAACCTTGATCTCTGGGTGGATTCCTAACATTTGGGAGTTCATGACGTTCCTGCTTTTGTACAGTATCTCCTGCAGTTCTACTGTGATGCAAAAACACTGACAAGTAAAGAGCTCCTTATAAGATATTTATTGAGGGCCTTTGTTTCGGTTGAGATTTTGTTCGTTTGATTACGATGATGAAAATGTGTGCCAAGTTGGCTTCTCTGCAGTGAAAACTTTTTGTCGTATCTAGGACAACAGTCTTTGTACTACAAATACCAAACACTCCACTCGACAGCCATCTTTCATCAGCCCCACTTCATCTAAAACCAACATTACTGTAAACAAAAGACGCCACCCATAAACTCAATTGGGTCCTTGAATTTTGAAATTGAAAGGGATTCCTTTGGAATATTAGTGCTGGAGAACCTGATTTCAAACCGTGAAAGGAGGAAGAGGTAGTTTAAACTTTTACTTGCACTTCTAAGTAATTCTTAGTTCTTACAAACCCTTTGACACTTCCCTAGTATTCTCATAAATTAATATTTTGGGCACCTGCAAAGCTTTAGGACAGTTTTTTCAGAAAAAAAAGTTAATAAATCGCTGAGCGTTATGGTTAAGTACCTGGCCATGCTTTCGTGTTTACAATTGATCATGGTTTTGCACTTGGATGTAGATAGAACACAGCCGTCTGATTTTATCACAAAGTGCTACATTGTGTGAGTCAGTCCTGGACTATCTACTGCCTGTTGGTCAGTGGGAGAATCTCTCCTTCACTGTGGATTTCCTCAATGTTTCTACTATTCTACTATTAAAAACATGTTAGTTACAGTTAACAGTTAACAATACACAAAGAAACACAAGTAGCACAGAATAATCACAGAATACAAAAATCACGATACACAAAACTTTTTATTTGTACTCTCGTTTTTTCCTGCCGCCGGGAGTATGCTCCAAAGGTATCCATTTATTGTGTCCATGGCAGGAGTTCTGAATTCCAAATACATAGTTCTAAAAATGAGAGGGATGATGATGTCAAACCGTCTGCAGCATTTTATTGATCTCAGTCCAATATTGTCAAGCAACAGGACCGTCCCAGAACACATGATAATGATGACCCTCCTGGCAGTCAGAATTTCCTTATGAACAGTGAGCACTTTAACATGGTGTTATGAAAAAGTTTGACAACTTTTTCTCCGCTGAGATTTTGTTGGTCTCCACTGAGATTTTCCCATTCTTCATCTGTCAAAACAAAATTACCCACTCATTCCCATTTATTTTTGATATAATTAGTAGAGTAGCTGTCCAAATTGTTAATACTTAAATATAATTTATATATTATTCCGCTTAAAAGTTCTTACTTCTAAATATTTCAGTCAGAGGGTTATAATGGTCATTGCTCTGTTTGATTTCTTGGTTATAATAACTCCTTATTTGTAACTATCTATATTAAAGTACTGTTTCTCAGATAATAGAAGAATATAGGACTGATTGATGATCCCCAGGACATGCCAATACACCCCTTGTCCTAATCCACATACAGTCTCCTCCAGAATATACTACATTCTTATTTTCAAAAGAGACAGATCAAAAAATATTGAGGCAAATATAGGCACAGTAGATTTAAGTGACCATGCTCCTATCTAACTTACTTTAGACTTGGGAAAAAACAGAAAAAGACACTTAGGAGGTTCAATGCCAGCCTGCTTGATGAAAAAAATGCCAAATGACATTTAGACTCATGTTGAGGAAAAGGACAATGGTGAAACTTTTCCGCCCATCCTCTGGGATGCAATTTAAGCAGTTTCAAGAAGTACCATTCTAGCCATTGCCTCTGCAAAACAAAGCTAAATGATCTTCAAGGAAAACTAAAACAGCGGGAGGTGGATCACGCCAATAAGGGGAATACTCAAGTACTACAGGAAGCCAAAAGGATAAGAGGAAAGATTGACGACCTGATCTCGCAGGAAATAGTTAAGAAAATGCTCTAATAAGATATTAGCGTGGAAACTTAGAAAACAACAAGCTGAAAGAATTTTTTATATATATATACATACATAATACATTTTCTGGCCACTCTCAATTATGAGAAAAAAAAAAATGTAATTAAAAATTAGGAGCTGAAATAACAGTGTTGGAAAATGCCAATCAAGAGACTAAAGAACAATACTGGGGAGCGATGGGTTCACCTCAGAAGCTCTAAAAGAAACACGTCTCCCTCTGCATTTAAAAAAACTCATTCCTAGTCGTAAAGAAGCCATCATATTGCTAATACCTAAAGAAGGGAAGGACCTACTCGATTGTGACTCATATAGACCAATTTCTATTCTGAATGTGGACTGTCGTATGTACACCTCAATTATGCCCAAAAGAATGGCAGAAATACTCTCAAATATAACATAAAACAATCCTTACTCATAATAAATCATATACAAAAACAGCAAAGTGTCCAAACAAGAAATAATTAGTTTGCATAGCTCAGTATAAGATAAATAACTGAGTCAGATCAGATCCACAGATTGAGAATGCCTCTGGGATGGGAGTTGAAACGTCTTGTTTCCAAATGACTACATTGGAATATTTCTGATGATGTTATATTAGTTTATCATCATATCGCACAAACAACTTTCAATGAAACTACAAAGTACTAGCCCTTGTGCTGGGCAATAAATCTATTTAATTAATTAATCGAATTTGGGGATCTTGGGCAGCTCTCAAAGGTGTGGGCATTTTTAATAAATAAAAGTCCTGATCATTTTCTATATTCCAACTAATAACTGAGGTCTAAAATGTTCTTGTCCGAGTGCTACTGGTGAAAAGGGACAGTAGTATAGTTTGAGAGTTACAGGTCTCCACAAGTTCCATCATTATAAGCAACATAAGCAAATCATATTCATAAATAGAATGCACCAACTAGAAGACTATAAAATCAATGGGTCTACTTTTATGTATTCAATATTAATATTATTAACATTATTTTTATCTTTTGCTTTAAATTAATACAATTAATCATTTTAATCCTCTTTGGATCCTCTGCCCATAGGAACAGGTGAATTTTAGATGTACTATTTTACCAGTCTATTGCCCATTCACTTGGTTGCATGATGTAGTTTTATTGCATGTTTTTTTTTTTTTTTTTTTTTTTTTTTTTTTTATTAGACAGCCTACTTGAGCTGCGTTTTAATTTTATTTACAGTCTACAACAAAAATTAACATTGTAACCAAATTAGAGAGTTATTAACTGCACTACTAGAAAAAAACACAGGTTTTGACAATTTTCTGTGGTTTTAGTAGATGTGTGGGGGAAAATAAATCAAAAATTGAATCAAAAATAGAATCAAAAATAGAATGTTTTAGGCAAAAATCTGCCATTTGTTTTTCAGGCAAAATCGCCCAGCCCTAACAATGTTCTCAAGAGAAGTATTTCAAATTTGAGCAAAAGGAAAGTGGTTGTTTATTCTTGTACAGCTATACGAGCTGAAACACTAGTCTTTCTATCTTGCAGTTGTTGTGTTTTTCCTTCGGACAAATGGTGCATACTAAATTTGACATCCATGCTGAATATTCATAGATGATATTATTGCTTATTTTAAATGGAAGTCAGTGAAGCATAGCTACATTATCATAATAGTGTTGGCTGCACTCGTCCTCAGCACGGAGCCAGTCAATACTGAACAATAGAAGTGTTTTGTTGTGCAAATGAACATATTAGTATTTTGGTGAATTGTGTGTGAGCTGCATACAGTAAGAAAATACACAGGCCTATGTTGCTATATCTTAAAGTTCTTATTTTGCAGCTGCTGACCTCAAAAATGTCTACACATTTTTGTAGCATCGTTAATAAAAATAATAAAAGGACATATTTGGAATTATTTGTGCTATTGGTAACATGCTCTTATGGACCTTTGCTTTTGCATTTCATGTTTTCGATAATGCCCATGTTTAGAGAAAAACGGGATTAATGAAACAAGTGTGAATGAAGCAAAAACGTTAAAACGTGGGTAAAAGCTTATGTCCTTTAAAAGCAGTGGTTCTCAACCTTTTTCAGTTGCGACCCCAAAAATAACAACTGACATAAAACAGTAGGCTACCTCCAAAGTAGCCACATGTCTAATGTTTTATTTTATTTTGAAGATATAAACCTACAGTGAGGAAAATAAGCATTTGAACATTTTGCAAGTTCTCCCACTTAGAAATTTTTTAGGGGTCTGAAATTTTTATCATAGGTGCATTTTCACTGTGAGGCTTATGTAGGCTTGTAGACCCGCTAAATGCACAACCAGCACAACATTACGAATGATGATTTTCTTATGCACGTTTTACTAAGTGATGATAAAAGTGATGTAAAGATGTGCTTAAATGTGCTCTATGTAACTTTTCTGGTTATAGGTCTGCCACCTTCTTGTCTCCATAGAAATGTTACTGCTTTGCCTGGAATATACTGCCGTACAGTGTGTCGGTCCCAGCTGTCTTTTGTTCTGGTCAGTGGCGGCAGTGTCAAACCATGGCCTCGGGACCCAGGCCTTCAGACACTCATATTTCCAAATACAATAACAACACAAAGTAGTAGAGTAAAAGGGCCAAAGTGACACTAAAGGACCTCTCAGTCCCTGCACTCACCTACGGAGGTGCTACAGACACATTCAACTATCCGCAATCACTGTTGTCCACACTTTTGCCTGGAAGTGCTTACATGCGTAACAAGAGTGAAACGCTTTGCTCGTTTCCACTTCTAATGACGAGTATATATTTTATACAATGTAAAATTTATTTTAATAGTATATTTAATATTTAAATGCTGATATGTACAGGCCTGGGTCACTGACGGTTCCCCTCTGGCTTTCAGGAGATAAACTGTTTTAAGTTCTGAAACATGAGATGTCAAAATAGAGGAATTCAAGAGCACATTTACAGGCCAATAACAATACAAACAATGCATAATATGTGTCTTTTAACATTATGGGGCCTTGTTGTTCAGCGCTCAGACATAACATTTGTGTAAAATATCTGATAGATAAAAAAGTTTTCATGTATTTTGAGGTGCAGATGAAGTTTGGGTTGTTTTTCAGTTTGGACAATTTCAGGTTAATCTTAATAGAATCTGGAGTGCATGAGAGTGAGTTTGGGAGGGTCTGACAGAAAAGCACAAAAAGACAAAGAAGAGGCAGCGGCTCATCAGTCCCCCGCCGTCATAGCACATCTGTGCACCTCTACTGTGGAGAGAAAGAGATGTTCCGAACAAACTCAACTTCACAATGCATCGTCGGTCATAGACTACTTTAGGTTAACTTCGGTACAACAACCCAAACTTAAAGGCGCTATACCTGGTTTTTACGGTTTTCAAACGTGAAAAACGGAAGTAAAGAAAAGCTCAATCATTGTGCTGAACTAAAGGCCATTTCAATGCCTTGCCTGCTTGCTCTCTTTGTAACAGCGCCAAGAGAATTGGGGGGGAACACACGAAACACTTTGAATAGATATGGTAGCTTGGCGAGCCAGTCTCTACGACTTTCTGTTCAAAATGATTGCACATTTAATTTTACAGTTTAACCAGTATATATTAAAACCATGTGTTTATAGGCAAATGCAGAATATTTATCTTTTGGCGGCAGTAGCTCAGTGGTGGAGTGCTAGAGTGATCCGAAGGTCAGCGGTTGGAATCCCTCTCTTGACATGAAAATACCTGGTAGAGTTGTCAGATCCACTGGCCCACACGTTGGAGGTTTGATCGCTGCCGTCGTTGTGTCCTTGGGAGAGACACATAACCTGCCTCGCCCCCAATCTGCGCACAACTAGTGGTTCCTTGATGTAAAACCCTTTGAGGGCCGAGGTTTAAAAGCACTAAATAAATGTGACAATTTTAGTTTAAACTTTCCAATATCATTGCATCATTCAGAACCAAATCTCTTGGTAACCTCTTTTACCGCAGGGTTTAGTGCTTGGGTTTGATTCTGCACAACTCTGCACAGTTCTCAATCATCAGTGTTATTTATTTGTATTTATTGAACCTTTATTTAACCAGGAGAGTCTCATTGAGATTAAAAACATATTTTCCTGGCCAAGAGGCAGAAAAGTACACATAGTTACAACTTATAAATGAACATAAAAAAAGTACCAAAAAAAGGGTTAATAGGAAAGTGTTGCCGTGGTTTCAGAGAGAGACACACCTGAGGACTTTACTCTCTCCCATGAGTAATCCTGTGCCCATCTTTTGACGTGATTTTTGCTTTAAAATGCAACCCGCAAACTCAGGCAAAGGACGTTTAGCTAATTTTTAAGTCTACAACAATATATGGATCAGGACAATCTCCAAATTGGCCTCATCTGTGGACCAGTGCAACAGCCTTTTCACCCTCACCTGGCTCTTCTTCACCCAGAGCCAGCGTTTCGGACAGTGGGGCCCATGTCCTTCCCAGCGTGACCCCTGGAGAGCTGAACCTCTGGAGGCGTCAGCTCCATAATCCTGTAATTCATGTAAATGAATGTTTTGTAGCTTGCCTGCATTTTACTAAAGTTGGAAACTTGCTAAACTACAGCTAACACTGGCACATTTACAGAACTGTTGAATAATGTGCACTGTCCAGTGTGAGCAACATCAGGCGTGTGCACTGTGGTCACGTCAGTATCAAATATGTCCAAGTTACATGCTTGTTAAAAGAATCAAATTAGAAGTAATTTCTGTTAGACAATGACCTGTGTAGCAGGGGTGGACTGGGTGAAAAAAAGTGTCCTGGGAGTTTATTAAAAATTTAATTAAATGAGAAAATAGAGGCAATTTCATGTACTTTGGAGTGTTTTCTAAAAAAAATCTATTTATTTTATAGACTCAGCAGGCCAGAGTTGAATTATATCCCACTATATAATATTAGCTTTGTTCAAAAGGTTTGTAGTATAAATAGAGCTGAATATTGGTTTATATAGATTTTTGTATTAATTTCATGACCAGCATCCATTTTTGTAGTACAGCACGTAACCAAGTACTTTTGAGGCAAAAAAAACCTCTTAATTTGATAAATGAAAGATAGATGAGTTTATATCATAATGTGGAACCTTCCAGGCAAAGGTGAAGGACCCTCAACTACAAAAATTACAAACTGCCTCATTTCACCTGATGACCCTAATATTCTGTGGGCCTATAGCCTACTCTCTGTGGTCCATTTGTGGACCCTCATCGACCGTTTGAGAGCCACTGCTTTAAACCAACTTTAACATACACAATGCAGAGGACAGCTTCAAAGAGGCCCAGTATTTGAGGGCTACAGCCCGGTCCGGGCCATTGCAGATCATATTACTGCAATGAGACAGTCGTGAATGGCTCATGTTCAGACAGCTCTGAGCTTGGAGACCCGCACGGGATGGTCTTTAAATAAAATAAACTGAACTAATCCCACTGAAACTGTTCAGAGGGAGAAATGTATGGACAACCAAAAGCTCCTTCACAGACTGTGCTGCGCTCACGCCTCTCGCATCGCGCTGAGGCTCATTCATAAAGTTTCACGTGCGTTGTTCTACTCACATGGTCCAAGTTTCATAAGATCCAGCTGCTCGGTCCTCGGTTACAGTGAGTGGTCACGCGCTCTCACGCACTGCCCCTTATGACGCAGACGGAACATTGGTGAGTGGATGTGTCGCTGGCGCAGCCCGTTTGTTTGGCCATGATAAGGGGTCGCGTCTCTTCACTCCGCCGCATTGTTGTGAGCTAAAGCACCTGCATAGTGTGTATGGGCAGGGCACATGTGCAAGCGCTATCAATGCTATGATTGGCTGCGTAGCGTAAGTAAACTGTATCGTATCATTGGCTGGACACCTGTCACTCACTGTCTTACATTGAAAAATGATACTAAAAACACATTATTGGTCTATTTAATTAGATTAGATTAGGTCTAATATTAGATATTAATTAATACGTTTATGGTGAATTTTATTTTGTGTGCTGCAGCTTAAAGGGAACATTGCTGACGAGATCACCTTATTATCAACTTTAACTCTAACACACAACTAGGTAGATCTAGAAGAATCATATCAAGCGTCTCCATCTGTTATTTACTCATTTGCATATTCCATAATCATGTTGATCTATTTAATTATTTGGTCAATAAATCTTCATAAACCAAAGTTGGTAAATTAGATAATTTAGATATTTGATTGAGAATTGTTAGGTGTCTAAATAAGGCTGGTGCCCCACATAACTGTTAAAACATACAAATTAAAATATCCACACTCTCATGCTGTTTGGCATGTCTGAAATGTTGATCCAATTCTTTAATCAATATCAATTTTGAATTTCACCCTCTTTATTAAGTGGGAGCACATGAATATAACTCCAGTACTTTGACTAGTAGAACTACTACACTACTACAATAACGTTTTCAGCCTGGTTTTAAAGGCATTTAAGGACAAGACCTCAGCCAGTTTCCAATTTTTCTGCAAGTGAAAGTAATGTGAAAATCAAATTGAAAAATGATTGATCCATACAACAGTTACAAAAAAACCAAAACAATAATGATCATTCTTTCTTGCCTTATTGTTCAGCTCAATGGGAGTAATTAGATAACACGGCAGAGGTTGCATGAGGCTGATACTGCGGACTCTTTGAAACCGGATTTTCTGTGTGTGATTCCATGCGTGCAATCAGCAGTCAGGTCCACAGGATGTCTGTAGGCAGGGCTCATACTCATTTCCCATGATGCACCTCACCTCAGCCCCCGCAGCATGTCAACATCACACTTACTCAGACGCGGGCGCAAACACAGTACAGCAAGGGCGTCTCGAGAATTTCAATGTAGATCCAACTTGAATGGGGCATACAACGAATGCATGCAATATTTTTTCTGTTTCGTGCACAGAAAAATGCTTGGCTTTAGAAGGGAATTGGTTCAAATGTACGCTGCAGATTTACATTTTCTGACATGTATATGATATTTTTTCATTGTTTCTTTGCAAATCCACATTCATAGGTCTTTACATAATTAGACAAATATTATACATTCTCTCATGGATCTATAGTCCTTTTGCCTCTCAACCAGTCACATCTTTCATCATCATTAGTTATTGTTATTGTCTTTAACTGAATGCTTTGTGACTGTTGTGTAAAGCATCTTTGAGTGTCCTGGAAGGTGCAGTGCAAATAAAATATATTCTTCTTCTTCTTCTTCTTCTTCTTCTTCGTCTTCGTCTTCGTCTTCGTCTTCGTCTTCTTCTTCTTCTTCTTATTATTATTATTATTATTATTATTATTATTATTATTATCTTAAAGTCACTCACCCCCTCTCTCTGTCATGTTGATATTTCATACAGTTCTATCTCGTTTGAGTGACTTGTTTGAGAATTGTTGAACTGCAGATATATATTGAAAACCATTCTAGTGGAAAGACTCTATTAGGAATACATTGTACACTAAGAATCTCTCGATCTCAGTAGCTCCAGCAGTCACTTTCTTTTATGTGTTAAAACTCAATTGTATTCATTTTAAGGCTACTCGGTGTGATCTGGAGCAATAATCCTTTAATAGTCAGCCATTTTATAATGTAGAATTTAATTGATTGTGCTTCGGAGGTCTGCACATTTTAATACGTTTTACACAGTTGCTGATGGGAGTGCAATGGTGAGTCATGATCTGTTATAGGTTGGGATTATTCAGTGTGATCTGAAATGTGTATTGTAAGAAGATACATTTACTTATAGAATAAAACAAAACAAAAATTGTACCTTAAAGTAGACCTATTTTGCTAAATCATCGTTTAGAAGCTTTTACTCATATTATAATTGTTTTCTCATTAAACCCCTTGAAATTGTATTAGGAGTGATTCATGCATTTTTGAGTCATCTTTTTTCTCTTGCAATCAAGATACAATTGCTCCAATCCTCGTTTATCTGCCCCCGTGCCGCGCCCACTGCTCTTTACTTCCTTCTTCAATTGTATTTACTTAAATGGTGGTGGTACGTCGCTCTCCAGAGGGCAACGTACCACCAAGGGGCTGGCGCAAATCATTGTTGCGGTTTTATTGTTTTTTTTATTAAATTATTTTGGATCAATATTTTTCAACTGACATAAATAATAATAAAATAATACTGTTTGAATAAATTCTATTGTTAAAACTATTTATTGGATGTTGGCACTGAAAATTATTTGATCCCGGTAGATAGGTTCCTCAGTGTCTGAATCGGCAGAAAAGTTAAGGTTAGGAAAAGTGTCAGGTTTAAGACGTCGAAAGTCGAAACATGTACAAGTACCCATGTTTGCCCGTACCAATTTCCTATGTTTGTTGTATGTTGGGAGCAGCATGATTGCGAAATATACTTTTTAAAATGTATGTTTAAATGTATGTAGAAGATTGCGAACATGAGGTAAACACCCAAAAAATGTCTAATATTTTTGAAGAATCTTACAAATTTAGGCTATAGCTCTTTTGACAAATAATTACCCTCCCTTGTAACAATAGTGCATTCTGGATTACAATGCATTATTCATTCACTCCTCTGATGAGCTTCACTGGAGAAGACGGACAAAAACGTCATAGCAACAACATCCTCTCTGCCGCCTATCACACAGTAACACTCATACACGCTTTTAGTCTTGTCATAAATCTTTTGACTCTGGTTGAACTCTAGTAAAGAATTCATGAATAGGAACAGATGCTTGCATTTGGTGTCGAGTATTTTGACCTGAGAAAACCCTTTCTCCGTTTAGTGCCAACAGGTTTTTGCCTGTGGCAATCCAAAGTATGAGGATCTGCTGGCTTTCTTATCGAACTGTTGGCAATGTGTAGGCCTCAGAACATGTTTACTACATAACATAACATTTACTTCCCTCTTCAAATACATTGGACTGTCTGGTACTGATTTCACTCATATCTCTTAAACAGACAACAATTCACTACCACAAGGATCAGTACTTGGACCTCCTCTCTTCATCATATACATGATCCCACTTTGACAAATTATATGGACATATGGACACAATCTTCACTCGTACACAGATAGTTGTATTATAGTTATACATCTCCCACTGCCTGTGACATGTGCCACAGTGACCTTATTACTATCTTGAGCTCACCACAATGGCAATTGCATAAACAAATATTTATAACAAAAAAAATTACATTCGGATCTCTTACCCGTGGGACTTACTGTGTAATTCCCTCTGCAGCCAGAGGTGTCAACACTCAAGATAAACAATTTGCAGAATACGGACTCTCATCGGGTCTCAGCACGTTGTTGTGCTGATCGTGATTAGATGGAAGAAATTCACAGAAAGAGGCTGGCGATGATTTATTGACTTAAAACAGAAGCTTCTCAGAGCTACGTCAGCTATCACGGAACTTCTGAAAGGAGTGGTTTTCGTGGTCAGAGGGGAGAGGTTTTTCTAACCAGGATTAATCAAACTAGCATGAATGAAGCTACTACACCTAGTATGTTTGAGGAAACAATGTTAGAACATGGGCAAAAGCTCAAAGAAGTAAAGTTTGCATAATATCTAAAGTTATGATAGGTTTCCAGGAAATGAATACAAGTCATGGTAATGTCCCTACAAAGCATAGAAACCTAATATCACTGTACTGTTAAGTGTTTGGGTGTCCTGAAAAGCACTATTTAAATTAATAATATGGTGACAAACACTGTTTATTAAATATTTAAAAGCAAAAACCTTTCTAAAGTACCCTCTGAAATACTGTTTTGATATGAACTAGTTCTGGCCTATTGTTCCTTTCATCTTCTTCTAATGTTTATTTAGAAGCTCCGTTGTGGTCCTCTCTTTGTTTGTCACCAGTTTATTTCCATTCCCCTGGTTACAGTTAGTCTTTCATCCACATGGCCCCGATGCACATGGTGACTACAAAGACCATGCCTGCTTATACTATACTATGCATTTGTGTTTGGTACGATTTTTACTGATTCCATTTCACAGTGTGGCTGCTGGTGGCACTGTGGCAAGGAACCTTCAAGAGCTAATCTTCAAACACAACAAAGAACAAAAGAGGTATTCAGAGTGGAACAGGAAGTCCCCAGCAACCGGGAATATAGCAGTGTAGGTCATGTGATGTTTAGACACTACTCATAGAAGCACACATACACACACACACACACACACACACACAAACACACACACACACGCAGCTCATTGAGAGAAGGCCAAGAGTTTGCAGTGCTGTCAGCATAGTGAAGTATGGCTATAAGGCATATGAATCTAAAATATTAAACAGTTTTTCTCTATGCAACGTATTTCTATACATCTTCGATTTGAAAAAAATGTATAATTCTTTTCTTTCACAACTAGAGCTAGTTTTAATGTGTACGTTTAATGTTGACAAAATTCCTCTAAAGCATTATTTTTAAATATTTTTAAAGAATATTTTTCAAAGTACATTTTAAGGCAAGCAAAAGAAGCCTGGAATCATTGCAACTTGCTTTAAGCTCATCAATTGGCAACCAGTGTCCCCATTGATATAAAAACATCTTTCATAACTAGAATTTGGGGCTAAAATGTCGATGGAGATCAATGTTCCAATATGAACATTGATCTCCCTGAGTTATTGATGTGCATCTATAACAAGGTCACTGAAAGATGCGACAAAATGAGATCAAAAGAGGGTTCACTTTATTGTTTTTTTACTTCCTTAATTTATTTTTTTTAACACAAGTAAACACACAAAAAAGAGAGAGCAGAAAATGAAAACACAAGACAGTTACCTACATTGTAATATAATTTTCTCCTGCATCATCCACATCTGGCACTCCACTGACTGACACAACCAGAAACAGCACAAATCTGCAAAATAAGTAGCCTTTTATTGTGAGATGTGTGTCTCGCTCCTACAGTATGTGCAGACATCTGTGTGTGACGAGAGCGTGACCAGGGAAAGTTAGGGAGCAGCTACAGTGTTATTACAGTGCATAACGGCAAAATAAAGCCCCTAACTCTTGAGCAACAAACTGGAGTTGTCACCGAACTCACACTAAACTGTCGACAACAGTGAAGTTCAGACTAGGGAGGATGAGCAATCGCTACGCTCTGTCGGCCCTGGAGAAGACGGATCTCCCCCGTGTCCTCCGACCACAGTCACGTAACCGTAACCACGGACAGAGAATGGGAAGAGTTTAACACTATGTAGCTCCCCCTATTAATCCTGGGAGCATGATCATGATGACAAGTAAATAAATCAAAGAGAAAATATGCCTATGTGAATATCATCCTCACGGTGCACTCATACCAGCAAAGACGTGAGCTACCGGTCATTTCCACAGCAGGGAAATTAGAGGACGTGATGAGGAGAGCGGTGCGATCACACGCTCACACTAGAACACTCACATCTTGGAATTCCTACCTGGAAACTCAGGCAACATTTCAGAACTCTTCAGAACAGTTTTTCACCCGACAGTTAAAATATTGATAGTACTCGTGTTATTTTCTCTTTAGTTGCTCGCTGTGCTGCCGTTGAGCCTCTGCAGTTATAAATGCATTGTTGTGCTCATGTTGCTAACATCTACACAGCGCTAATGACAACAAAAGCAAAAGTTCACATTCAAATGTTGATTTATAACTTACAGATGTAATAACTGTTAATATTCATACATTCCTTTTCGATCGCTTCTTCCTGTTAGGGGCCAGCTCAGTTAACACAGAGACATAAACACACATTTACGCACTAGAGACAATTTACAGTTGCCAATTTACCTAACACATGCTCACACAGTCTTTGGACGATACACCGAGAGGACCCACTGTAACACGAAGGACATTTACACTCCACCCAGAGAGATCATGTGATATTGATCAGGCCCAGGAATCAAACCCATTATGTCCTTATAGGGAGGCGAGAGATCTAACCACTCTGCCACTGTGCACCATTAACTTCATTGGATCCATATTGTGGTTAATTCGAGCACCTCCTTGTGTTTTATTGTTTGATTTGAGTCGTTACAGTCCATGCACTGTTACGTCTTCGTTTTTTCCAACTTGATGCTAGAACGCAGAAGCTCGGAGAAAACATCTCTCCGAGGTCAGAGTTCCGACCTCTGAGGACAATTGTAACGCAACATTAATTCAATGTAATAAGCATTGCCATGACTGCTCACTAAATGTTACCCAAACAATTCAAACTCAAAAGCAGCATTAGGCACTTGGCCGAGTGCATTTGATGTCAGAAAATGTAATTTCTTAAAACAAATAGGCTACATAGCTACTCATTTTAGTTAAGTATCCTCACAATAACGAAAACGTTTCATTAGGAGTAATAAAATCAAATGCTTAAAACACATTGCATTGCATCCATGTTAGTGTCATCAAAATAACCACAATGTCTCAACATATTTGACTCTATACCCACTGCTGACGAATTCGGCTTGAATCTATTCATCTCGAAAGACCAGCTCCTCATCTCTGATGTTTAGAACCGCATTATCTGGGCTCTTGGGGGTCTACGAGTCTGGGAAATGTTTACTAAAATCTGCTCTTTGCATGTGTCAAGTTCTTCTTGTTTAAAATTGTGATTGATTGTGAAGAAAGGTTGAAATAATTGACATGAATAACAGCAGAGTGGAGGAGGAGGCGTTCGTTTTTTGTAATATATTTTCTGGGCGTTATAGTTTTTACTTAACAGCCGTTCCTGCCGTTGGTTAGGAGGATTCAGATCCAACAAAAGCAACGACAGCTCCTTCTGATCGCACCTAACCTCATGACGTAGCTCTCAAAGGCGTGTTTTTACAACACTTAAACTTACTAAAGATAATACTTGATTCTATGTACCAATTTTGATACCACAATGATAATTAAACATGCTCTTTCTTAGGTCAAGGTTTTATACAATAAACTGACATTTTCAAGACTAGATAATAGCACTTTCTTTATTAAACACTGTGGTCTTAAACTAGTTCTGATCAAGCTCAAGATCGTTCTAAAACATGGTGACACAGTCAAATTTGGGTATTAATACGCAAATATTGATACTAAATACTAACAACTTCTAGTTTGTGTGATGTTACTGTGTTGAGTGGAACCCTAACCCTTGCCAACTCTCCACAAACCTGAGCCTTAACTTGGCCTGGTAACGCCATCTGCTTCTGTCTATGTACATGGAGTTAAATGCCATACTATGAAACAATCAAAAACATTTCCATGAAGATAAGCGTGTGGCCAACCCCTGACTAGAAAAGTTACACAGGGCACCTTTAAACAACAAATATCTACCAATTCTGAATAAAACCATAAAATAGTAAATAACTCTGGGCTTGCGCACTCTGATGTAGATGCAGATATGGAGATAGCAAAAAGTGTTTTCCTCAGATGACTGGAAACTGAAAGTATTGAGAGACGTCTATGAAATAGAAATGTGTCGGGTGGATCTTATCAGATTCCACTGGCGCAGTCAGAAAAGCTGTCCATTGAACTGAGCGAGATATTTCTTTATTCAGACTGTAATGCGAGAAGAGGCTTTTATCTAAATGTGTTCAAAAGTGACCGTTTTGTCAAATATACTTTCCTAAATATGTTTCCTTCATATAGGGTACGTTCACACTGCAGGGTATGATGCCCAATTGGGATTTTTTGTTTAAATCAGATTTTTTTATGTTGTCATTCACATCACAAATAAAGGCTCGTTACCCTAATGCGTGGTCTGCTTCCTCTCCTTTTATTCATGTCCTTAATTTTGTTTACATTTCTCACGAAGGCTTTTTATTTCCACTGTCATTGCAGCCAGGAGCGCTTAATCCCTCGCTCGGCCAACTCCTTCTCAATCTCCTCAAATACCGCCCGATTACCTTGCGAACACTCCCTTTTTGCCTGAATTGACTTGTCAGCCCGTATATTGATGAGTTCACAAACTTCCTCCTTCTTCCACTGACAGTTTTCGGCTGTCATTTCCCTTTGCTTTCTCTGTTTTTCTCCTGACGCTTTGACTCAGAAATGTGACGTTTATCTCAGAAATGTCGCCTACTGATGACGTTTTGGTAGGATGAACGAGACTTGAGCGTCCAGACTGAAGTGGCCAGGGTCGGATTTGAAAAAAATCGTATGTGTGCTGTTCACACTGCCCTGAGTAAAATCGGATACAGGTCACATAAGGGCAACAAAAAAATCAGCATTAACCTGCAGTGTGAAGGTAGCCTCAGACTCTTAATACAATTTAGTTCATCTGTTCTGAAACCAAACACATGCATCTGTTGGGGTGGACTCTGGTTATTTAGACCCTCTTCACTCAGTGCAAGTCATCCTTGATTACTTTGGCTAGACAATTTCTTCACAGACAAAACTGACCTTCCAAAATCTTTGACAGGACCAAACCACCAATGATTTACATTATGAAGCGTCTGAAGTAGTTTGTGTCCCGTCAAAGTGAAAGCGAACAGCTTCATCAATCATAAGGTGCACTCTTCAATGGAACTTCAACACATTAATATACAACAGCTCCCGTCGGTCATGATGGATAACTGTAGCTAGGCGTGGTCTACATCCTGGAATTGTGACAAACATTTTTGATATGACACTATTAATCATCGGCCAGCACAAACAGCTTTTGAACATGTCTGAATTGCTAATACTCTGCATTAAATATGAGCTAACTGTCTCAGAGCCCAGATTCATGGAGACCTTTAATGTACAATGTCCTCCAACTGTGGTAATCCGATGTCCACTGATTGGGGGACATTGTACACAAACCACACTCTTGAAGACAGCGAGGTGAAGATTCTAAACAAGGAGAAGAGATGGTTTGAAAGAGGCCATAAAAAAAAAAAAAGAAAAAAAGAAAAAGAGAGAATCCCACTTTAAACAGAAATTGAGGTTTAAGGTTTAACGTGTATAATAGTGTTTTGAACTGGAGTGGGAGTCGCCCCTGGCCATTCAGATGCTAATCAGGTACTCAGTGATGAGGGAGCGACACCCAGTTTACAATAAGGTTTTGATAGCCCATTACAGGGCTGTTAGGATACAAAGAAGATTAGTTTCAAGCGGAACTGTTAACAGATGGCTATTATCAGGAGGTTCTGCCCGGTGGACAGGGCCCACTCAGTGTGGGATAAAATATCTGAGTTCTCAGACTAGATCCGCAGATTAAGGAGCTTTTCTAAAAACAATGTCCAGAGGACTACAACTGAATCTTTTTCTACAATAGAACACTCTGGATGAACGACGATTACACCGACTCATTATTACCTCTATCTTCAGATGGTAAATTATGCTATTACATTAATGAGATCATGTAACGTCTAAAACAGAATGAAAAAACAAAAATGTTTAAACTGTATACACTTGATGGGGACTTTAGCTTAGTCGGGACAAAAAACCTTGCCCCCGATAGGTAAATCCTTCAATAATGTAGCAACAACATAGTAGAGAAAGATTCAGTTGTAGTCATCTGGACTCTTTTAGAAAAACAAAAACGTTTCGACTCTTGTCCAAGAGTCATTCTCAATCTGTGAAACAGAGACTACAGCGCATTGTGCGTTCTGCTGAGAAGGTGATCGGCTGCAGACTTCCATCTCTGGGGCAGACCTGTACGTCTCCAGGGCTCTGGGACGAGCAGGTCAGATCACAGCTGACCCTTCTCACCCTGGACATGGACTATTTGAGTCACTCCCCTCAGGCAGGAAGCCACTCCCCTCAGGCAGGAGGCTACGGTCCATCCGGACCAGAACCTCCCGCCACAAGAACAGTTTCTTCCCCTCTGCCGTTGGACTCATGAACACTTCTTAAACACCTGACACTTTAACTACAATTTAATAAATCATTCGCTGCACTGTCACTTTCTGCACTACAACTTTAAATTGAACTGTAAATTCTTGTGTACATAGTAAGTCTATTTTTATCTTATACTATAGTAAATTTGTATTTATTCCTAATGCATGCCCTTTTGATTTCATATACGTTCATATATGCTGTTTTTATTATTGTGCAGTGTTTTATGTTGCACCTTAACGCCAAAACAAGTTCCTATGTTTGTGAATTTTGTTCATTGACAATGGCAATAAACCTTTTCTGATTCTGAATCTGGTGGGAGTCTGGGAACTCAGGTTTTATATCCTCCTCTGCGTCCTAGGACTGCCCACAGGACGGGACCTTATCAGGAGGTCCCGTCCTGTGGGCAGGGCTTACACACATGTAAAGTAAACATCTTATCATACAAGCTAATCTTCTTTGTCCATGTTAACGTCAGCGCTTACTCATTTTACTACATGTAGGCGTATTATTAATTTTACACAATGCAGTGGCACTTTTAGACTGACAGAAGTATGACATATAAGAAGCCTGACTCATGCTTGAAATTATAGGGTAATCAGAAATAGGCAGAATACAGTATGCTGCAGAAGGCTTAAGTGACTTCTTAATAAAAGTTGCCACAGTTGAGTTCACACACTCAGGCTGACATTTTGTCGCTGGGGTCCAGGAGCCTTCTACAAAAATACACACTTAATTGCATTATCAGAGCTGTGGAAGTCGGTGCCGCATGAAAAGAAGCAAATTATTAAACTTTTGAGACGTCGGGCAAAAGCGTTCTCACTTCATCCAAGGAGGCCCCTACGCACCATAACGCAGGAGAAGAAAACCCTAATTTGATATGGTTTTCTAATAAATATGACCAATGGGGTGACTCAAGTGTCCAAGCATAAAACCCCTGTAATAAATGCAACATAAAACCATACTGTAGAACATTCTAGACAATGCAATAACATCCGCATAGAGACAAGCACATGGCAGACACTCAACCTTTAAATAACAATAATATATTACAAGTGTCAATAATAATGATTCATTATCATTATTTTATCTTTGATACGGTGACCAGGCGTGACCCTATTTAACCCGGGACAGTCCCAGTTTTGAGGCCTGTGTCCCATGTCCCTGCAGAGGTATCCAAAACCATTGATTTGTCCCAGTTTTATACAAGACATGTCCCAGTTGTCCTGATTTTTGACCACTTTGATAATCACCAACAGTAAAGAGGGGAAAATATTGCCAAAATATTTAGCCAAAATATAGAAAATCTGGCTTTAGAATCACCAGAATACAAAAATACACATATAAATAGAATGACATAATTGAAAAAAGAATAAATGTAAGACGGTGGTTATTAATGTAACATTATTAATGCATTATGGGTTAGTTAATTATGTATTAATCAGACCTTTTGGAGACCTTTTAGACACATAAGCCTGCATTTGATGTATTAAAACTCAAAGAAATTAGCCAATATTTGAAGTTAACAGTTTCATCAAATGTCCTTTTTTGCCAACTGTCAAAGTAATAATGGCCCCAAAAATTCTCTGTTACAGTGTTCCTTGGGTGTTTCTGAAAGGACGCTTTTAAATAAAATGTATTATTATAAAAGGTGACCATTTAGAATAAAGAAAAAGCGTTGGCCCATTTTTATTTTTTTTGTAAAAACATGTATTTTATAACAAAAATCAGAACAACAAAAGACACAGAGAGATCATTCAAACAAATTACAAAATCCTAAACCCAAACCTAAATGCAGTCCAAAATAATTTTGTCCATTAGGTCTAAAGTCAGTAAAATTTCTATTTTCAAATTTAGTCTGTAGGTAATTTTCTAAATGTTTTGAATGTCAGTAAAAATGTCAGTTCAGTCAGTCCTTGATCGTCAGGTCAGTTTGTCTCATCCATTTTTATCTGATGGCCTTTTTCTCTGCGGCAAGTTCTAGTTCTAGTTTTGAAGCATCTCGCACTTTATGACTTTTCTGATTGAAGGACCAACACCTGCTTGTCTTCAGTTATTGCTTTGCCAGGAATGTTCCAGAGTGTGGCATTAACTTCTCATTGTTAGTTTGGTATTTTTATGGGAAAAACAAACAAAACATTTGGAAAACATGCTGTAGATGGCAAACTGGGGAACATTTCTAGGCAACGTCGTAACATCTCCGTGGAAGCAAGCAGACACCAGAAAGAATGACATTATCCACCTTTAAACACTAAACTAAGCTAGTGGCATTATTTCCCCATACCCTAATCAGAACTGGAGACTGCACCAAACAAACGACAGAATTTATTTATGGCCGTGGGCTTGAGTCGGAGTGTGTAATTGGCTAAGCAGATAAGAATCGGCTGCACTCCCGGAGAGGGTTTGTCTGCGAACGTTGGGGTCTCACGCAGGAAAAACACAAAAGGACATGTAGTTGGGTCTTATCACCTCCGAGCAAACTCGCACTTGCTGTAAGATCAGAGCCGATAAGGAGCTGCCACTGTGACCATTCCATTTTTCTCTTCTTTTTTTCCCACTGTGCATATGTAGAGTTTAATCTCAAATCTGGGGGATTCTTGAAGAAAAAGGTGAGTGGACATACAAGTATGCTTGTGCCATTTTGTCTGAGGACTAGTGGATTATCGAGTTGTAAATTCTATTGACATTTGGCATGTTTTCAAGATAATTGTACTGAATTATCACTGATAAAACACATGTCAACAGCATCACATGATTCATTCATTGTTCAAATGGGATTAAACCTGGAACTAAACCTGGACTTGACCAGGGTTGGACCAGGATCCAGGATTTAGGACTAAACTGGGTTTAAACGGGGGGTTAGATTCCTATCTTGTATCCTGTTTTGCACATCTAACCTAAACTCGTATTTGGGCTACAACTAACTAACAATGTTTTCAGTAGTTGGCTGTTCAGTGATTATTTATTTGATTAGTCAACAGGTCAAACAATTTTTTAAATATGTTTTGACCAAATAAAGGTTGATATTTGGTGGACTGAAGGCTTCTAGATAGAGAACATTTACAAATAAAGTGTATTACTAATGAAAATTAGAAACATTTTGATATAATAATGTTATAAAAATGCCTTTTTGAATGAGTTTTAGAGTCTATATGATCCAGATCATCCTCTAATGTTTATTGTCTTCGTTTGAGTTTCTCCGGGTTGAATTTGTTAAAGATAGAGAGGGGAAAGTAGAGGGAAGAGTGTCAGGGATGGAGAGGCTGGTTTTTCTGCTGCTGCGGTGAAGATGGGGGAAGCGGGTCCTGGCAAAAAGCTGAATTGAATGAATGAATGAAGGGGAGAGAGTTCCATTCCGGAACTATTACAATCTGTCGCTGGCTGGATTGTGGTTGCATTCACATTCTCTTCTCAAGACGGGGCCACGCCAGGAAGCTCAATCTCTTTGCTGAGAATGGCTTTCTCTGGGGTGTTCACTTCACCCACCACACAGAGGTGGTCTATCATGCTGCACTGCATTGAAGGCACCCAGGGGGCGTCATAACACCCACATATGGCCTTCATCGCTGCAAACTCGGAGCTGGCGAAGGGAAGAGGGGAGAGGGCTCAGGAAACACCCAATGAGCTTATCGTAGCTCGTCATTTCCGGAGCAGACCGCCTCAAAACACCAATGCACCTCAAAAAATGCTGGCATATAGCAGCACCCATACCAATGCTCAATAACACCCAATGGCCTTCCATGCTGCACTTGCATAATGAGCGACCCGAAAGGTACAAAGTACCAATAGTCACCACCAGATGGCCTTCATGCTGCACCTGCTATTGGCACCATTTGGAGGCTCAATAACACCGTGCTCCAAATGGCCATCACTATGCCTGCAAAGTCTGTATTTGGCAAACCCAATGTGCCTCAACACCCAAATCGGCCTCATGCTGCACTGCCTTGGCACCGCTCAAAAACACCCATATGGCTTCATCATGCTGCACTGCATTGGCACCGGCTCAACACACTCATGGCCGTCATACCAAAAGCGCTGCAGCTGCATTGCACCTGGGCTCAACAACCCAAGGCTCATACTGCATCATGCATTGGCACTTGACTAATCAGGCCATCCATTCTGTTGGCGAAACCCAGGTAAATGAACGTAGTGTTTTTGTTAGAGGACTCAAGAATGGCATTCTTTGTGGGTGCCTTTTTAAAATATCGCTTTTGAACCATGTGACAAATGAGTTATTACATTGATGTCTGAGAAAGAAGAAAGAGACTATATAAACGACGTAACATGTGTGTGCAGTAAAGAGAAATTCAGGTAGCTAACACAAGAGAGGTATGTGCAGAGTAATGGTCAGAGTTACTGCAACACAATCCAAGTAGCTTATAACATTACAAAACATGGGTATGTATTATTAAAGAGGAAACATAAAGTATTTTATGTGTCCCACTACTTTATCAGACGCAGTGCTTCTCAATCCTCACATTTACTGGCACTGACTATCCTACTAACACTTATATTTTGTATATTGATTGTATAAATGTATTCATAAGCCAGAAAGAAAAACGATATCAATATTTACAGCTACGCGCTGGAAACTCTTGCTTCCACTTTTCTAACTGTCACCCCCATCTCCCCCAACCTTTTTTTTAATGACATACTTTTTAGTATTAAAAAAGTCTAAAATAAGTACTCATATGCTATAGGCTTGTAAGGCATAGGTATGATATTGAGAAAATAGGCTTTTATCTGTACATTTAAACTGTAATGCTGTTGATAAAAGGCAAGCGTTTATGACTTTTGCATTTGGTATTGCGGTGTCATTCTCACATGACAAAACAAGGAACACGAAGGGCGGGCCAAATTCCTGGGTCACTCTTTTTGCGCTCGTTGTTCTTTGTCGCTTCGCATCTGTGTGAGTCTGTCCTCGTCCAGTGCTGCGCTCTGTGAGAGGGTCTGTCCTCTCGCACAAGTCTGCGCTCTGTGAGAGGGTTCTGTCCTCGTCCACGGCGCTGCGCTTGCTGGAGAGGGTCCTGGCCTTCGGCCACGGCTCTGTCAGCTCTGTAGAGGGTCTGTCCTCGTCCACCGGCGCTGCGCTCTGCTAGAGAGGGTCTGGCCTCGTCCACGGCTCTGCGCTCTGTGTGAGTGGTCTGTCCTCGTCCACGGCGCTGCGCGAGGGTCTGTCCTCGTCACTGGCTCTGCGGTGAGGGTCTGTCCTTGTCCACGGCTCTTGCGCCTGCGTGAGGGTCTTGTCCTTGTCTACTGCACTTCGGTCTGTGTGAGGGTCTGTCCGGCTGTCCACGGCTCTGTGGGTGAGGTCTGTCCTCCGTCCACGGCTCTGCGTGAGGGTCTGTTTCCTTGTCCACGGCTCTTGCGCTCTGCGTGAGGTCTGTCTTGTCTACTGCACTTCGGTCTGTGTGGGTCTGTTCTTGTCCACGCGCTGTCGCTGCTGTGTTGTGTGAGGTCAGCCACAGGGCACTGACCACTGACCACTGCTAGCTTGTACGAGTTTCATGCCATCAGCAGTAACCCATGCAACAGCCGTTTTGTAAGATGAATCACCACCTGTCCAATACTAGACCGTTACCTGCTATTTCTGCTGGAACACGGTTCCTCGTACATATACATAGTCACGTGTATACATAATAGTTTCTAGCCTTTGTTTCCCTTAAAAAAGAAAAAGAAAGAAAAATTCACACGGCCAATTTCACATCAACATGTCCTGAAGACTACAGCAGAAAGGGTTACCTCATTGAGTATAGATATATACAGCTAATATAAAAGCAAGGCAGGCATACGTGGCTTATTTGAGAAAGTTTATTTACTTTGGACCACCTTGTTTTAATTTTAATTAGTATTTAACTGTAGTTGAGCTTTTAACCATTCAATTATCATAAACATGTCTGATTTTTTGTTGCACTGAGCAACAAGAAGGTTGAACACCTATAAACCCACAAGCCCAGATTTCCTACAGCATGTGTCACATAACACTACATTTGGAAATAGTAAAATGTTTTATGGAACGTTCTAAAAGAATCTTAATTTGACCCAGTTAAACTCCTTCCTAAAGACTTCTCACAGTGACAACACAGAAGCAAAATACTACGTCACAGTTTAGGGCTGTGCAATTAGTCGAATTTTTGATAACTGATTATTACACCCCGACTGATTTCCAAACTTTATTATAATCAAGAGGTGAGGATTATAAAGTGACTGACACAACTATATTTACTGTGCACACTACAGATCTCGCCCGCTTCATCCGTCTCTACTGCCCCCTCTCATTCCTCCTCTGCAGGGGGGCGTGTCAGACAGACTGCTGCTGTGTGTCCTGCCTGTTCGTTCTGGGAACAGATCAGAATCAGAATCAGAAAGAGTTTATTGCCATGTCAATGAACAAAATTCAAAAACGTAGGAACTTGTCTCGGGCTTAAAGGGGCAACATATAAACACGTGAGTAATAATTAAAACATACAATATTCAATTCAATAAATGGGCATGCATTAGGAACAATTTAAAATTACTATACAATAAAAAATAAAAATAGGCATTTCTATGTACATCAAGTTTACAGTTAGATGTTTTAAGTTTAAGTTTAGATTATAGTGCAGAGAACAGTGACAGGTGAGCAGTGAGTGTTGAATATGCAAGTTAAAAGTGGACAGGTGTTTTGAAGTGTTCATGATCGAGTCCGAACACGACAGAGGAGAAGAAACATTATCTTGTGGCGGGGTAGGTTCTGGTTCCAGATGGACCTGTACCTCCTGCCTGAGGGGAGTGGTTCATAAACAGACCATGTTTTGCAGTTATGAAGAGATATTCCACGATCAGGAGAGCAGTGTTTGGAGATCACAGTCACCATCTGAAGACCAGGCGTTGTTGATGTAAAAGACAGACTCCTTCCGCCGCGTGTTTTTTACCTCCCGGAGGAGCAGACCTTTTATGACGATGCCGCACGAAGAGAGGCAAAACCCCCTCGAGCTGCACGGCCGCCGTCCGGATCGTCAGGCTCAAACGATGCCAACAGTCTCCGTGAAGCACAAAACACGAAGATGAAGAAAAGTCCTCCTGTTTCGTCTCATCAGCAGCGCACAGTCGTCGTGCCATTTGTTAGAGTGAGCGACAGTGGAGAGGAAAATCCCAGGTAAAGGGCGTCCGTGTACCGCGTCTCCTGAGCCCGTACGAGGACCCCCGCACGTTTTACCTCGCTGCGGCGTCTCACTTCTTTTTAGCCAAAAAGAAGGGCTAATTCAGCAGCAGAAAACAAAAAAACTGGAACTAGGTCCGTAGGAGTTGTTCGTGCGGAAGGACAAGAGCTCTTCACGGGTGTAAGAGCACGCAGACACACAATTTTAAGCACAGAAAGGCCAGGGGCATCCGTCTGCGGCGCCATCTTGGATATTACACAACCACATCAGTGACAATCGATCAGGCAATTTCCCTTAAAAGCTGCGCGCCATGTGCAATCGCGCACATGCTCGCACATTCTCAGAACGCACAAGAAAACTATGCAGCGCTCAAAATAAAAGAATAAAAGCAGGTGGATCTTATGAAACTTGGACCATGTGAGTAGAACAACGACGTGAAACTTTATGAATGAGCCTCAGCGCGATGCGAGAGGCGTGAGCGCAGCACAGTCTGTGAAGGAGCTTTTTGGTGTCATACATTTCTCCTCTGAACAGTTCAGTGGGATAGTTCAGTTATTTATTTAAAGACCATCCCGTGCGGGCTCAAGATCAGAGCTGTCTGAACATAGCCATTCACGGACTGTCTCATTGCAGTAATATGATCTGCAATGGCCGGACCGGGCTGTAGCCCTCAAATACTGGGCCTCTTTGAAGCTGTCCTCTGCATTGTGTATGTTAAAGTTGGTTTAAAGCAGTGGCTCTCAAACGGTCGATGAGGGTCCACAAATGGACCACAGAGAGTAGGCTATAGGCCACAGAATATTAGGGTCATCAGGTGAAATGAGGCAGTTTTAATTTTGTAGTTGAGGGTCCTTCACCTTTGCCTGGAAGGTTCCACATTATGATATAAACTCATCTATCTTTCATTTATCAAATTAAGAGTTTTTTTTTGCCTCAAAAGTACTTTGGTTACGTGCTGTACTACAAAAATGGATGCTGGTCATGAATAGATAAAAAAATCTACATAAACCAATATTCAGCTCTATTTATACTACAAACCTTTTTCAACCAAGCTAACATTATATAGTGGGATATAATTCAACTCTGGCCTGCTGAGTCTATAAAATAAATAGAATAAAAAAAAAAAAACACTCCAAATACATGAAATTGCCTCTATTTTCTTTGATATATTTATTTTTAATAAACTCCCGGGACACTTTTTTCACCCAGCCCACCCCTGCTACACAGGTCATTGTCTTTTTCATTGTGAATGGATTAAGTAAAAGTAATCTAACAGAAATGACTGTTGTAATTGATTATTTTCACTTTAACTTGGACATATTTGATACTGACGTGACCACAGTGCACACGCCTGATGTTGCTCACTGTGGTCCATGCTCGTGTGTTTGCTCAGACACACTGAAATTAGAGGGAACATTGTATCTAGGACTTATCTGAGCCTTTATTTTGGTCACATTGCGTTTTCAGAAAAGTCACTACACATGAATATACAGTCAATGGGCGAGCTCCTTCCAGAGTTTTATAAAAGCAAGACTGCTTTATGTTACTTATGTGAAAAGCTAATTTAGTGCAAAATGCTGTAAAACTCTCCTAAACTAACTCCACACTGTATCCACGCAGGACAGAAGATGTGGGCTATTGTCCTCATTAAATTTGTCCTGGAGCTAAACGCATGGAGCGATGCTAACACACAGCTAGACGTGCTGCTGTTATGTTTCACCTGCTTTAAACTACTTGTCTCTGTCACAATAAGAACACTGCACACAAATAAAAACCTCAATGTCACAAATACTGCAGTCGGACAAATCAAATGTTTTAACCAGAGTCTACAGGCAAAAGTTCAGTAGTTCAGTGAATCGTGTTGCTTCCGTTTAGCAGTATGCACCGCTGTTTGAAACATACATAATAGGCCATTGGAAATGAAAGTGGGCAACTAATAACAAGTCAAATATGCATTTAGATGTGTAGATTAGCAGGGGACAGAAGAAATATACAGTATTTGGGTTTTGAATAAATAAATAACAAATGACAAACAAAGATAGACGATCTTTACACATGATGAACCATATAACAAAACAACAAAACAAAGCTGTAATAATACGTTTAGACGCTGAAAGAGCTTTTTGATCCGTTTCTTGCTTATTTAGAGCTGCGGGGCTGTGCACAGACCAAATTGTGTGGGTTATACATGCTATAAAGTAACCACCAATTAAAGTGTGACCTTTTTAAAAATATTATTCCTGGAACTCAACAGAGACATAAATGTTTTGTTATAGTGTTTCAATTTGTATGAAAACCTCATACACAGAAGATCCCCATTCTTTATTTACTTGTTACTACCTTAATAATGATGTAGCCGGTCTTTGATGAGCCCATTATGACGTTTCCCTTCCAGCGGTTGATGAAGACTCAATTATTGTTGTGCTGAGAGCTGTAATACAATGCTCATTATGGATATGGTTACAAGACACACAGAGCCAACGCTGCAGATGAGGCCCGAGCGGAGCAGCGTCTAAACTCCTGCCAAGCCTCCCCTGATCCATTTGAAGCTCCAGTCTTTAAAAGCATCCAAACTGCCTGCAGCGCACACATCCCGAAGTGCCCCGGTTAAAACGCCAGTGCTGCATCCAGCCACACACCACCATGGAGGCTGCTGCTGGGCGAAAGCTTTTAATTAGCTGCCGTTCGAGAAGTGTTGGTGCATCTGAATGTACTGATTGGAGGAGTATCAGTATTCATGTGGTGCTCCTAACCTGCCTTGGGCAAGCTCAGGGAATACCGCCATGAAACAACATAATGGATTCCTTACATGAACAATTTGAGGGAGATATGAGATGACTAACACTGAAATGAATAATGTGTTGGAATTTGTGCGAGCATGTGAATGTATACATAACATACCAAGACAGCTGTGCCAGTTTGTCAGTTAACTCCCACACGGGGGAGTTTAAACAAACAGTATCACGTAAGCAGATGCTACATCCAGTTGTAAAATGCATGTTGAATGCGTTGCTTCCGTTTAGCAGTATGCGCCGCTGTTTGAAACATATGCATACCAGATGTACTTGCTTTGTCTATATATATATATATATATATATATCAGATGTTTATGTTTGCAAATTATTAAGAGTAGTGAAAACACTTCATTCTGAACTCCCCCGATGACGGACGTTTTCTCGCTCTGCAGGATGCAACGATATTCGATATAATATCAATGCATGTGTTTGCTCGATACGCACATATCGCTCCACAGTTTTGTACTATATTTTTGTTTGGAAATTAAAAGGTTAAGCTGCGCCGTTCTTTGCTAATTTAGGCTGTAAACGTCTCCCCAAAAGACAGCAGCTATATCTTAACAGAGGTGGGTTTTATCTTTCAGTTACTTTTATTTCACCTTGATAGGCCCAGGGATGAAAAAATATAAACTTCTAAAGATCCAATCTTCTTTACATTATCTTCAAAGTTTAACTCAGAAAACGGTCAGTTAAGACATTTATTTGTAATATAACGTCATTTCAGGCATCTGAAAGCAAAGAGGAGGGGGTTGTGTGTGTGTGTGTGTGTGTGTGTGTGTGTGTGTTAAGAGCAGGAGACTGTGGGAGGAGCTGTGTGGAGACGAGGGAGACCAACGCATACACCGACATGAGAGAGTCAGTCATACTAAGAAAGAAGTCATGAAATGCACAAAATGAAAAGGATAGGAAGATAGTGTATTCCTCCCACTGTCCATATTAAAGAGACACATTTACAGCTGTCATGCTGCAATTTATTACAGTGTGATGTTTCAAGTTAATATCGTAGGTGTTTAATATATTTTTATGATTACCACAAATACCATAGATTAAAAAATAAATAAATTATGAGAGCCAAAACATATATATATATAAAAAAAAAGAAATTATTCTGGTTTACGGACAATAAAAAATGCTCATAATTAGATGCAGACAGCACACCGTGGTCTCAATTTGACCCTAAGAGCTGCTTTATAATTTGTCTACACAGGAGAAAGAAACATTTTACTTAATTACATGGCAAAAATCAGGTACAACCCCTTTTAAAATATTTGTACAGTTGTACTGGGTTTTTCCATCTATTTCTTTTATGTAATATTTATGATCAAAAACAGAATCCAAAAGTGTTTTTATCAACTGCACAACTGAAAGTAGTTCTGCTGCACTGTTAGAGGGCTAATATTTGTTCAAAATGCTGTGAAATGCACTTATAGACTCATGACAGGGAATAATTTGAATGCAAAAAATGCGTTAACAAAGTGAGGAACGAGTTTGGATCGCAGCTAACCGTTTAACATTAACTAGCTCTGTTTTTATTACAGTAAGAATTGGGTACAGCGCCTTTTAAGAGAGTGACACACATTTACTGTCCAAACGACTGGGACACAGCGAGGAGAGGGTTTACAGCAGCAGGAGGAGGCCATGAGCAGGAATGACAGCTTATATATTGGCCATGACAAGGGTCCTGCTGAGCCTGCGTAATGATATTACTTTTCCCAAAACGTACGTGAATAGGAGACCTGTTACTCTGGCTTTAGCTGAGTCCTCTGAATCTGAGCTGATTAAAATTGAGTATAGAAAGGCCCCACAAAACCTGTGAGTAGAAAACAGGACCTTCTCGCTGTGAGGCTAGAGTAAATAACTGAAACATATATATTCTCTGTTAGATCTGTGGTGCTGTATGCAAATCATGGTTCTGAAAAATAATTACATATCAAGCATTGGTTTTTATTTTTCGACTTAAAAAAACAACCAAGCTGTGCAATTAAAGTTTTGAAATAATGCTAACCATATTAAATTATATTTTGCCAAAAGCAGGCTTTTTATCCAAACCGCAAATGTAATATTTTACGTAACACTTTGCAGCTAATTCTTCGCCTCATTAAACAGTTTCACATGATACACTGTGTAAAATGTAAGCTCCAAAAAAAGCTAGCTGCAAACTGACAAACAACCCCAGCAGGGCTTATTTCTGCCAGCCTCCCAGTTCTGCATTGATCTGTGAGAAATGAAAAAAATATTCATCACATGGCACAGCTGTTTTTTTTTAGTACAGACTGCCCAGAATGGAAATGCGGAACTTGGGACGGACTAACACTAGGAACCGTCTCATGGGCCAGTACTGTGAATCTAACATGTGGCCGAAGAATCATGTCATGCCTTCCAGTGTGAACAGATCTATTATATGATATTTCTTGGCATTATATTTGTATTATTTTTCAGCAGTGGTAAACACACTTGACTCACAGCAAAAATGTGTTTAGTTTGCATGTTTTGATGATTTGGTGATTCATTTGAATAACCTTAGCCTGGATCAATGGTTCCGAATGTGAAAATGGAAAACATTTAGGTTAAAAATAATAATACTAAAGCATTTTATTTATTTAGCACTCTTTTGGACACTCAAAGACGCTTAACATGTCATTAGTCCTTCACGCGGGCCCCTCCGACCACCACCTACACGCACACAATCTTACAAGGCAAGGTAGCGGAAGTGTCAAAGGATACATCAACTGTTTACCCTAGACTAGAGCCACTACCGCCCCCTTCTGGAACCTAATCTTCTAACCAGGTCGCTTCCGAGATCGGATGAGATCAGGCATTGACCAGCAGATATGGCACATATGTGTTTGGCAGTGGGTCCCAGGGCAGTACCAGTGTTATTTTGGGGGTCGCAGGGCAGAATGGTTTGGCCTAGATTTTGTCTCAGCCCATTGATTTTAAATGGGCAGAATTGATGGGTGCAACAAAGAAGATGTTTTTTTTCCCGGTATTTAGTAATAAACCATCACATACATTGATCAGTATTTAAAATTTTTTCAATGTAAACTGCAATATTGATCAAAAGCCACGTACAGTATGCTATAAAAAAGTTTTGATGGCTAAATGAATGAATATTTTGGTTTTTTTACTCATATTTCAGAACATTTGTCTTCCCCAAAAAAATACAAAATTGTGTGAGAGATACACTATGTTTTAGAAAAATATCAAACATTTGAATTTTATAACGTCACAGGAAAGGTGATTGGCTGGATACAGAATGCGAGGAGCGCATTCACGTCACATGTACACACTTTTAAAGGCCCCAATCGTGCACAAAACAATCATACAATTACACGGCAACAGAACATTTGCGTATATTCAGAATGCTCAAAGATAGTACCTTATCATCCAAACAGAGCACTTTTCTCTCAAAATACTGGATTTCTGGTGGTCCCAAGAGTCTCTAAAAGCACAGTAGGAGGTTGAGTGTTTAGCTGCAAAGCTCCTGTGTTGTGGAATCAGCTCCTGTCCATGTTAAAGAGGCCGACACAGTCTCTTCATTTAAGACCAGGCTTAAAACATTCCTCTTGGAAATAGCTTATGGTCAGGCCAGTTAGGAACAGAAATAAAAACCTACAGTTTCCAAGCTATGCTGCCCTACGAGCAACTATGCTGGGGGAAGTATGGCAGCTTGAGCGCTATCCTCTGCTTCTGACTACATTCCGTATCAACAATATTTAATATTTTAGCTCTCCTGTAGTCCGTTCATTGCTGTTCACATGTTTTTCCTCCTCCTTCCACTCCCCGTGTGGTGTGGTACTGTTTCAGACACTGCAGATACCGCTACAGTGGCGATTGCACCTTGCCCCATCTCACGGCCCTGACCTGTAGATCCGGAGACTCCTCAACTGCCTGGTGGAACGCGCTCTACTCTGTATGAACGGCTCTTCATCTGCCTGGATTAACTGTTTTGCTAGATGAACTACCCTCTCTCTCCCTGAGTGGTTCTGGCTCAACAGTCTATCTGCAAATGGTACTGTGAAAAGTTTCTACTTTTCCCTAAAGGGTTTTGTAGTTTTTCCTTGCCGAGGAGGAGGGTCTTAGGACAGGGGATGCTGGGACATGTATCATTTGCTAATTTCCTTTTGCCCTTTGAGGCAGCTGCTGTTGTGATTTTGGGTGTCACAAAAATAAAATTGATAATTGATAATATCCCCCACCTCATAATTTTAAGCTTTTTGGTGATAATGCCTCGTTGCATAGTCATTCATTCATGAGAGGAAAACCTTTTAGAGTCTGTGAGACCAATGTCAATAACGTTAGGTTTTTGTTTCACACTTAGAGTGGTTATCTGATTTGCATGTGATAAATGAGGCCCTATGTACGTATATTGCTGGCTCAATGTCTAAATTTGCCCAGGGTTGACCAGACCATCTCCAAATAAAGCACGCAATAACATGTGATTAATACCATTATCTAGACGGTGTTGAATTTAAAAAGGAGAGTGAGCAGGGTAAAACTAGGAGTTTTAGTGTTAACATATTTATTGATTTTAAAGTTTTCACAATACAAAAACTCATAACCTCAGCCAGGATATACCAAAAAAACATTTTCATTCCAGCACCTTTTTAGATGGATGGTCAAAAAAGTTCAAGAAAGGAAACATTTCTTTTCTATAACATTTTTTTCTCTCAAAACAAATCTAATCTTCTCTAGTTTTGGATGAAACAACAATGTGACAGTGGCACCATCCTTCCACTTCAAAAGGATCAAGCATCGTGCCAGAAAAGATGAAAAAACAATACGTTTCTGACCCCCGGCAGGTAGAGCTAAACCAGAATTAATGTTATTTTGATTCCAATTTTTTTTTTCAGTCAATGCCTCACTGATATCTCCCCAAAATGGTTGTATTTTGGGACAGGACCAAAACATGTGAATTAAAGTAGCCCCTACTGATTTACACCTTTCACATGTAGGGTCAATAAAAAATCTTGGCTAATTTAGATTGTTGAAGATGTACACGATGCGCCAATTTAAACTGACAATTGTTTGCACACATTGAAGATGAATGAATCTTCCTCAAAACATCATCTTGATCTGATTTGTTTATGGTGATTTGGTCCCAGGACCTCGTAATTGCAGACACAGATAGGGAATCTAAATGTGAAATCAAACCTAATATTGTGGAAATAGTTTCATTTATTTGCCAGGATTAGGGATTATCACAAAATCTATCATGTTAGTAGGAGGTTTGTCAGGGAAGCCCAGGATAGAACCTGAAATTAAGTGCTGTACCTGTAAATATCTTTAAAAAAAACAACCAAAAAAGCTGGTAGAAGCTGGTAGGTTGTATTTATCTGACAACAGCTGAAAAGAAGCAAACTTGTTTTTAAAAAAATAACCATAACCTGATTTCACACAAACCAATCAAAGCCTAGGTTATGTGATTAGGCTTCATCAGACGCATTCACTTTAGCTCGAATCAAGCTTCGAAGTCCTACTTCACTACTTACTGCCTCAAAAGAAGGTGGCATGGTACAATAGAGAAGAACAAATCAGATTATTCTACTGTGTATATCAAAAATAAATGGGAAAGGGATGGTATTTTTGTTTTGACAGACAAAGAGTGGGAAAGTGTATGGAGAACCACTGTTATAGACTATACTGAACTCATTCAGGAAGACAGTTTCATACATTTTTAAGACTTCTTCAAAGCCTTCTATACTGTTGAACACAAGTTTATTTTTGCGTGTCTTGAAAAGTTTGGCTTTTGACTGTATTTCTTTCATGTTGTCAAGGGACATTTGTCCTCTGCATTTAACCCATCCTTCAATGGGGCATCTCCTCAGGAGCAGTGACCATTCCAGATCTTTGTGCTAGGCTTGGTCAGGACAGACTTCGCTGGAGGATTTTACCTATTTGGCATGTTTTGTGTGAATGGGGGAGTCAAACCTGCAACCTTCTTGCTGTGAGTGCTTTTTTAAATTTAAAGCTCATGCTGTGAAAATAGAGAGCTGAGAAAGAGCCGTTTGATCACTATGTGTTTCAACTAGAGGCTATCATCAGAGAAAGAGTGC
Organism: Chaenogobius annularis; assembly: GCA_015082035.1. Classification (NCBI taxonomy): domain Eukaryota; kingdom Metazoa; phylum Chordata; class Actinopteri; order Gobiiformes; family Gobiidae; genus Chaenogobius; species Chaenogobius annularis. The sequence goes on from BJKM01000658.1 coordinate 290,396, forward strand.
TTTGTTTGTTTACATCATTTTACCGAACATTATAGCCTGTAGTTTCTTCAACAAAAGCTTGTTGGATAATGGACTAACTAAAACACGGACTATAAAGAAGGATTCCCTCCCAACAGTGAAGAGAAGTCCAGTGAATGAGGCTGTAACTTTGCTTTGGATAACAGATTTGGTTGTGATTCCTTTCACCAGTGGTGAGCTACATAACTTTTAAAATGCTTTCATTTGTGTTTATTACTGTTATTATACCTGTTAATAAACTTGCATGAGCTTGTGTTGTTCTGATGCTGTGAAGGGGACTGGCTTGGTGCGAGAAGCATGTGGACGGGGGAACTGAAATGAACAACAACGTTGTTTTCGACAAATATAGCATTTACAAACTAACAAAAGGTAGTAGTATATATGCTAGGTGTTAAAAATGAATACCCCATAGAAATGTAATACCACCTCTTTAAGGACGCAGCTATATGTTTCAACACCTTTCCTCCTGGTACTCATTATGGACGCAGCTATATGTTTCAAGCTCCAGTTTTCTCTCAGTTTTCCTGAGACAAATCCCCCATAGTAAATAGCAAAGACATTTTTTGGCAGAAATGCTGAACTATACGCCACTAGCAGTTATATTAATAAATCAAACATAGCCTGTAATTGCCATAGAACTGATGTGTTTTATTGCTAGAATTTCATCATGGTCCCAAAAGATGTTAATTAAGTCTTAGGCATTTCTCAAGTGAAAAATTACTTCATCCAGATTAATGGTTAAGATTAGATAGATCCCTAGCTTTTATTGGCTCCACATGTGTGATATATGGTACAGGCAGTATATCCATAACCATGCCAACACAGTGTTGTGTGATAAAGATGTGCAATGTGTTCTAAATCAAGGCGCAACTGCCAAAGTTAGATGTGTTATGAATCATTTATTTAGTTGTGCTTAGAGCTTGTGGGTGACTGGAGCCTCAAGCCTCGTGTACATTGACTCCAGCGCGTGTGCGGATTGGGACCCGCGTGGGTTACTTGCAGTTGCCTGCTACACCCACTCCGGTCCATTTTTGACAAACGTCACACAGATTCAAGTGGTTTTGTGCGAAAACAAAAGAAAACAACAAAGACCACTACAGTGTCCGGCCAAATTAGACTTCTCATGGATTCTTTCCGCAGACCCCAGTGCTCCAAGGTCAGTGTCACAGGGGGCATTGATTTTAATCACTTTCGAAGTCTTGCGGGACCCCATGCGGGTCTGGATTGGATTGTTGTTGATGTGCATTTTTATTACCATTTTATTATAAGCTCCTTCCAGTTGTAAGCGCAGATTTTACCCAGGGATCCTTAACTTCCTGGAAATGACTCAACCATCTGTCATCTCCCACTAAAGCTCTGACGCTCTGATTTGAGCTGAACCAAAGTCATTTTTCAGACAAGGTAAACCCCACCCCGCCTTTTTCTTTTGATAGTTGGAAAGTTTTGCATAGGATTCGAGGTTTTTGCCTTACCATACAAATCCTGAGATTGTTTTATTATATATTTATTATAAATAGCCGGTTGAGGATGGAAATTGGGAGCAAAACATTACATTTTATAGTTTCAATCCTTTGACTGAAGTATGTGATCAGAGTAAATTTTTCAAGATCTTTCTTTATAGTGGAGAAAAGTGGGGTATAGTTATTTAAGGGATTCCGTTTTCCATTTACATGGACAGAGGGGGCAGCCCGTAAGAGAGAATTTCAGTTTTTTTAGATTCAGTTTGTATCCAGACCCTGGACCAATATCATGAATGGAATGCTTCAGATTGAGTATGGAAATTTCTGCTTTGGTCAAATAGTAGGACCATCTGCATAGCAGGCAATTTTATGTTCCGTCCCAACAGGGATGGCCAAGCCCCTTTTTCCAAAGTCAGTGGGTCTATCAAGTTACCGTCCATTTTTTATTCTTGATGTTGGGCCATCGGAAACAGCTCTTTTTAAATGATTAAATCATCTATTTAAAATTAATTTAATGTGGTATTTCTTTACCACATTAACAGGAGGATCGCTTGGATTGACTGTAGTTTGTCCTTCTCGGAGAGGATGAAGTAACATGCGGTCATTTTCACCTCATTCATCCGAGAGGACAACCTCGGTCTCAAAGTTCCGACCAGCTGATTGTGCGTCCAGACCTGACCCAAAATCGCTGACGGTGTCTTTTACGAGTGGCATGCCTTCGAGATGGAGGAAGGGTTATTTGGTGCAATATAGTCATCTGTAAAGCACTCCTTCTGTGCTCCACGACAAGAAGCAGTAGTTGGGTTTGCAAAATCGAGTAAGAAAAAAGCACCTGCACAAACAAAAGTAACACACTTCTCAAAGGATCCATGTTGTCCCCTGTCAGGCATAAACGAGTAATGTTTATTTATTAATTGTCTTAAACTTAAACTTAAAATGCTGGTTAACCATGTCCACACTCACAAAACCAGAGTTTACCGAAATCTTCCCTTTGGTTGGAATTTTCCAAAAACACAGTTTTAAAAGATGTAATTTTGTGTGGATGACAGGTTGAATCGTAAAAGAATACATGCGTTTTATCAAAGCCTTAGATATAAGGGATCCAAGCCTCCATAAACTTGACCAAATCTTTCCCTTCAATGTCCTCTAGAAGACCAAAGGTCCGCAGATTGTGATTACGATTCTCCAGGTTTTCAACTTGCTCAGTCAGGAGCACCATTTCTTTCAAATCAGAGATTTAATTTTCGGCTGCTGTGGCTCGGCTGTCCAGTTCGTTAGTCTTGGATTTTAAATCACACATTTCCACCAGAGCCGCATCTATCGTTGTTTCTACTGCCTTTGTAATCTTATCAGTCATCTCCCGCAGAGCTGCCAAAATATCTGGGGGTAGTTAGCTTAGCTGTAGCATGGCTAGCCCCGGTTCTCGTGGTGTTGTTCTTCTTGTTCAGTTTCTTAGACATTTTCCCGAAAAAAGCATCCAATCTCATTATATGTCCCCCACTCAGAAATATGGACTCTCTCCACGTGTACTCGGATTCGACCACAGCCCGACAAACCCGACTAAGCTACGTGGCCATCATCCCGGAAATTACCAGAGAAGCATTTGCATATGTATACATACTTTTACGGTATTTTCTAAACATGAAATGTCAATTCTATGTTTATTTCAAACCCTTGAAAAGCATAATGTATGACTGGTTATGGAAATGCATCTCTCTCTTGCCTTAAAAGTTAACAACATGGCACATCTCATGACCTTCCTCATTCCGCCACATGCTAGAAAGAAAATGCATCATGTGGGTAGCGTGCATTTGTCATACATGATTTCAGGCATCCACACAGAAAGCATTGAGGCTCATCTGAATGATGTAAATATGTAGCAGCTCTGATCCCCGTTACGCCAATCATAGCCGCCAGTAAACACGCCAGCTTTTTTTTTGCGGCTCCCAGGCAAAGCAAGACATTATTTAAACCAGCAGGGGTGATCGCAGGGTCATTTCAGTACATTAGTGATTCAGAGCTATGCCCATCTGTTGGCACATGCCCCCACCAGATTGGTGATTGATTTATCTCCTTTTTGCACTAAACAACAAATCCATGTGCACTTGTCTTGTATGCTGTCGTACCAATTTAACAACAGACTGTAGTATGCAAAAATGTTAGGTTCTAGATCAAATAAAATAAAATAAAAAACATCAGCAATTACATATATATGCATAGTGTGTAATGAATGGAAAGGCTCCATTCACATAATTCTAGAAATGTGATTCCATCATTTCAGTCATCTTTCTGTTTAAAGGTGCCATTTAGAATTCTTTTCATCATTATTTTTTAAATTACATTTATTTTTCGTACATTTTCAATATACAAAACGGCACAATAAGAACACAGAACAAGACACCGAGAGAATGCATACAAACAATCTAAATAGTTCTAAACATGTAGTCTTGTGTAATTGTCACATTTGGTCCAAAGTCTAAGAAATGTGTCAATATTTCAAACTTCAAATGAATGTAATCTTCTCCATTTTTCGAATGTCAGTTATAATGTTGGTTCAGTCCTTAATTGTTGGTTGCATTTATGTCATCCATTTCTTATGGATCTCTTCTTTTTTTCCCCTGAAGCTAGAAGAATGTTCCAGAGGTATCCATTTATTGTGTCCATTGCTGGAATTTTGAGGCCCAAAATCAGATTTGAAAGCAAGTGGGATGGTGATCTGCAGTCTGCAGTCTGTAGTGCTTTATTTATCTCAGTCCAATATTTCTGAAGACAGTCCCCAAAAACATGGTGGTTCTGAATTAAAACAGAATTATTTCCAAACATGTGATGCTGTAGTTTTGACTCTTCGCCAGTCAAAACAAAATGACCCTTTCTTTTCCATGTATTTTAATAGAATTAGTGGAACGTCTGGCCAAATTGTTACACATTTATATGGTTATAGATATTCCCCTTGAAAGTTCCGATTTATATTTAATAAACATTTCAGTCAGTGGGTTATAGTGGTCATTGCTTTGCTTAATTTATTGTTTATAATAACTCCTTATTTGTAAATATCAAAGTCCTGTTCGTCAAAGATTTTTATTAAAATGTATTTTATAATCTGAAAAAAAAAGAGAAAAAAAACCTCCGGCACCACATTACAGTCAATATATTTTCAATGAGCTTCATATTCTGGGTTTCACAAGTACAGCAACACTTTGATTTCAGCTGAAATACAGTCATTTTTGAGACAAGGCAAACCCAACCAAAAACCACCTTTTTTTGTCTATAGTTTCGTGCTTTGCGAAAAACAGGGAAAGCTCTGAGCCCTGCCGCAATGACCGTGGCTGCCCCTTTAACATGGACAGTAAGTGACACAATCTCAACCAAGTGACAGTGAAAAAATAATGAATTAAAGTTAGCGGAGGTGGAGTCAAACAGTCTGCTCGCTCTGCATTGAGCTAATAATAACAACATGTGTCCGCGGTGTAGAGAAAATCAATCTGAACAGAACAGTCATCACTGCAGCGGCTCAAACACAGACAAACTCATCTCACTGTACAAAGCAGACCCTATGTTTCATTCAGCGTTGCGGTCAAGTTTGAGAACCCTGAAGTCCCGTGGATGTATCATTATTATTATTATTATTATTATTACTTTGGCAGCTCATGTATTAGAACTAACTTGTTATAATTTGTTTACAAAAACGCAAAATTACTTATTTACTAGTCACTTTGGTATTTCCCACACAAGGAATTGACTTTGGGCTCCATCTACTGGATGCATAGGGAATTACATATGTGGGATAAATAAATGCGAGCTTTTCCTTCTAACGCAGGCAAGCAGTTTTAATGAACGTGATTTGATAGCAGAAATGCTCAGAATGAGTCTGGCAAAGATTAGTGGACTTAAAAACAGCGCAGAAGATCTCAGCAGCAGTGGCTACATAATTAGTTTATCTGGTGTGGAGTGAATAATGACTGCAGTGTAGCACTTTGAGACACTTATGAATGCAATGCAAATACAAGGCATTATATGTCTTCTTTTACATAAGCCACCTATGTGATCTCTTGTACATTCCCTAAACTCTTGTCAACTTGTTTTGTTTCACCTGGGTTACATTTGCCTTTCCGGCGGCATAAGGGTGTAAGAAAATCAATGCTTGCTTGTCTTGTCCACTGTCACCTTGTTTCAACAACTGTCTGGAGATTCGGCAATGCTGCGAGAAGGCTGCAGGGTGGCCTGGGCAGTTGGTTCACTTACGGGACGAAGGGCCATTAATGGTTTATGCTCCTGCCAGAGGCACAGCTGTCACTCCTGCTAAGACTCTGACAGAACCAGTTGGAAGCAGAGATGCCAGGACAACATGAATGAATCACGAGATGGAGCCGAGTTATGCAGGTGTGGCTTGCATCTCCATGGATGTGGGTTTTGACTGAAGTTGACCAGAGGAAGGTGATAAGAAGATCTTCTGTCGCAGTTTAACATGCAAAGCAGGATGAATAATTAGTGATTTGTTTCCTCATAGGATTTTGGTCTGATAGAATATATATGTATTTTTTTATTATTATATTGCAAATAATCTGGGAGACTGGAGGCATCACATGTATTGATTATACTATGGTATTGCAATATCCAGAGGGCTTATTTGAAAATGTTAAGCAAACACAAAATATACATTTTTCAATATGGGTGACTCATATGCTGAAATTATAATCTTCCTAAATAAATTGCTAGCTATTAGCAGGCTGTCATTTTACTGATTTAGGGCTGGATTACAAATGAACTGATTCAGATGCTATTTTGGTGAAATTGTCATATAATGATTCATCATCTTTATGTTTATTAAACCGTAAATGTTCACAGACACTTTCGCGGTCCCTACTCACTCCTACTTTTGATCAGCTTCCGTCATGAGTGACAGGAAAATACATTACAGGGTGGAGTTAACCAATAACAGTTAAACGGTCTGTTTTTTTTCATATAATAAAGTACAATCTGTTTTCCCCCATACAGTACAGAAATACTGCAAAAGCAGCTATTTGGATGCACTATGTCTGCATCTAGTTATAGAGCACTTTATTCTCCAAAGTAGGAAATGTGCTGTTAGCATGCTAATGTTTGTTAGCTTTTCCTTGATGGCAAAACTTGGTGTGAAATGCTCTGGCTTTTTTTTTTGGGCCAGAAGGCTAGACTTTCAGCAAATGGTAGAAGCCGGAAAACAAAGGCACAGCTCCTTTAAGGAGAGACATCTGGCTGCCAACCTCCACCCAGAGTCCCTATCCCGGCTAAAATCCAATTTGTTCCGCCGTAGACCCAAGCTCCAAATGGCGAAAACACAAGGACTAAAGGACTTAAAATGTCCCCGTCTCCTATTAAGCACCGACCGAGTTGTAAATTTATCGAACAACTGTATTTATTGATTTGGAAAACCCGCTCCTTGGTCCGTGTGGACCACCGCTTTCGGTTTTGTGTTTATCAGGCCTCGGGAAAAACACTCCCTAAAATGGCGCAAAGTTTGGGTAAAGCGGTGTGTATCCTCAAAGCAGTGCAAGAGTTTAATCAAAATCTGTCACTTCACAGTACCTTCTACAGTAGAGATTGAGAAACCCTTCACATTACTCTGCACCTGTGACTCCATTGTCATCCCTCTCGGTTGATTTGCAATGTCGGGTACATACTGTTACATTGGAGGCCAAAGCTATTTAGGGATGCTGGGCAACATTGAAGTAAATGTTGTTTATTCCCTACGGTTCTAGGGGCTAGCGAAACATCCTAATCAACCTTTAATGACTCTCAAACACAGTACATGTGCCTTTTTTAAGCACAGATGACGTCTGTATTTTAATCAAAATGTGAAGAAAAAACCACATAATGGGCCAGTTAATTCGTCCGTGTATAATACTTTCTCTATTTAAGAAGCATTCCAGTAGATTAACAGTGTTGCTATTTTGTGTTGTCAAATTATTTTGTATGCTTACAGATTGTAAAAGTAAAAATGATTTAATCATAAACAATCCTAAAACCTTTTTCCAAACTTAACCATAACAGATTGTGCCTAATCTTAACCAGACACATTATGGTCTACGGCAAGGGGTCACGGCACATGGGCAATCTACAATGTGCTATATTTACATCATTGTGTAACCCTTGTTTGCCCAAAACATGTTTTGAAACTTTAACTAGTATGTATTGGAAGTGCGTTGCCCTAATAAAGTGACCTTACTCAAACTAATTGATTCTGAGTGGATATTGTATACGTCAGTTTTCATGTACAGTTGACTACAGCGGTTTGAGTTTGATGCTATTGCTGGTCATTTATTCTTTTTCTTTTTTATCTCCTTAAACAGCTAACCCAACAGATGATTAAAAAGTGTCACTAAACAGCTTGTACAGAGAAAAAATAGTCATGGATCTGTGGATGGAGATCACATGAGGGTCCTCCTGGTGGAGGTTTGCAGCCAGACAATCGTGCCTTTAAGCGTAAACTCTCAAAAGCAGCAGATGGCTTTATGAATTGGGGCCCAAACAAAATTGTGATCTAGGCTCTGAAAATGTTATGTAATTTGAATTTTTTTGCATTTTGCCAACCAATTCATTGGATTAACATTACAGTTATTCCAGGATTTTTTACAAAACCAGCTCTGAAAAATGTTACCGTACAACTTTTGCCAGCAAAACCCACAACACCATTATACCAACTAAAGCTTTCAGGTAAGGTCTGTGATCCAATAGGTTTTCTCATGTTTTTTTGTATATTAAAAATTCAATTCAATTTATTTTTTGTAACACCCAAAACCACAACAACAGTTCCCTCGATGGGTGAGAATGAAACAGTCATTAGACCATACAAGAGAGAGTTCCTCAGGCAGTTGAGGAGCATCTGGGTCTACAGGTCAGGGTCATGAGATGAGGAGGAGAAAAAAATGAGACTACAAATGCAAAGGCATCATAAAAATATTCAGAACCCAGAACAAGAACAACATGTGTCCTTAAATGGAAAATGCTACATTTATACAAGCTTCTTCCCTATGGATCTACTGGAAAACCCACTCGTGCTCCCTCCCACGGAACTTGATCTCTCCAACACACTCATGCGGCAGTTCAACAGCGCTAACAGCTTGATAACAGTGGCAGCTGCTAAACATCTGTGCAGCACAAAACATTATTACTGCCCCTGGGAATTCTACTCCAAATGTATTCTTGTTGTATATTGTGTTTTATCAGCATACAATCACTGCGCCATCTGCCACACTATTCTCACTCAAGGGCACGAGGGTCCACCTCAGGGGGGCTGTTACAGGTACTTGTACAATACCCTCCATGTCACCAGGAGCACCAGGTCAAAGGCTGGATCATGAGCGTTTGTAATGGGAGCGTGCAGGGTTGGGGAGACCAATGGGTCAAACCTGTCAGGGGAGACATGAGCCCCAAGGTGAGACTGAACATGGTCAATGAATAAAAGAAACAAGGATGTGGCTGTTTTCTGCAGGCGTTCCAATCAGTGAAAGCGGTAGAGGTTGTTCTTGGAAACAATGATACATATACAACCTTTATTTATACAGGGAGGGCCCTTGAGAGCAAGTTTCCATGTTAGCACATTATAAAAAATGACACAATTACAAATCAAACAAACAAACAAACAAACAGATAAAATGTCAATCAATAAAATTAATTTATACAAGCACACAATATAGAATCTTGTTTTTTGTGCTTTGTTTTCATTAAAGGAAATAAAATCATTCAATTGAAAAAAAATCTTTCGTTCCATTTCGGTAGCATAGTTCCTGAAAGTCTTTTACACTAACTGTATATTGATCTGGGGAGACCTTTTTTTTTTTTCCTGTGATCTTAATCGGCGAACGTCTGATCTGATGTTCAGTAAACTTGTTGAATAATCTTGTCTCGCATCTAATGATTGCCATCCTACTATAAT